>VUJU01001896.1:4963-46563 GCA_009835225.1 Aphis craccivora
GGAAATACAGATGAAATGAAAATAAACGATGACAGAGAGAGAGAGAGAGAGAGAAAGAGTGAGACGCACTGAAAGTTAATTCTTTTTAGATTAATATAATAAAGTCGCGGTCAGATATATATTATTACTGAAGTCTTACAACTACCTATATAGTCATTATAATAATAGTTGTCGTTGCATAATCGGGACGGAGGTGCATATAATCTATACATACATGCTGAGAGCTTATTTATCTTCTTTAAATTGTTGTACAAAATAATAGGTATACAAGACGAAATATCATTATTCCCCTTTTTTGGAGAGGGGGGTTTATATGTATGTATATAAGTTGAAACCTTTTAACTTACACCAGAGGTATTCTGGCAATTTTTTTTTTTGCCACTATTGGCGCACGGCAAAAGAAGACTATTATAATAGTCCTTAAGGGACAGGGATCAACGAAATTCGCACTCTAACTTGACGAAATTCACCCAACAATTCCGGAGATTATATTAATGACAATTGTATATCTACACATAAGTTTCGTTTATTTTTTAGGCGAAGTTTCATCACTAAATTAAAGGATTTCCTCCTCCTCATCTTCCTATACCACACTTCCCGCAACGAAGATGATTATACATCAGGTTTTCTGACATTTGTTATTATATTTAGATTTTATATGATTTGGTATAAACGGTATAAGTATACTATAGTGGTCCCAGACGAGTTCCCAATTCGCTCAGATTGTTCGGTGGAATGATTTGGGAAGATATGATATTTATGAGGATTGCACCGATGGGTATATAATAATAATGTTATTTTGTTTTATAATAAGTAATAATTCGAAAGACAGTAGACATAAATAAATAAGGCATGAGTTGAAACAATGCTGAGAAATAAATTACGTTACTGAAAACGAATACTCGGAAATTCTTTCCAATAATTGTTTTTGAAGTAAAAATAAAATGTAAAAAAATATTAACTTGAATTATTTTCCTTCGAATGTTCAGATCAAACGAGAAATTCTGATAACATATTTCTCAAAAGGTATTAAATATCAGAGAAAAAAAAAGTCATATTCAGTAATAAATTTGAAAATTTTTTATTTACTACGCACATTCCTATACATCCAACGTTAAAAAATGTTATTAGGCGAAAACATTTCACCGACGTGTTAATAAATTAAAAATAAAATAATAAAATTCAGATAAATAAAAACATAATTTTTTTCTAAATATTTTATGAAATATAAAATTACTAATTTTGTTTATCAGAAGTAGGACTATATTGTTTTTTAATATTCATTGAAATAATATTGTATAGGTAAATAATTTTATACAAAAACAATATTAACAAGCTATAAATATAATTTACATATAGTTAATATATTCATAAACTTGATAAATATTAATTAATTGGAGATAATCTGCCATATAGTATGACTCCATAAAAATAATAATGAACGAAGCGATTACTAATGAAAAAATCAAAAAAAATCAAAGCTTCAATCAGCAGTGGCATCAAGTATATAAAAATATACAAAACATAGTACTCAAAATATGAACGGATATGCAAAGCCCAAGAGAAATTAAAATAATGTATTATGAAACCGAATAGTAGATCGAAATAAATAATGATTCCATAATATACACGATTAATAATTGTTTGCAATATTAAACGTGAAAAATTAATTCATTGGAAGGAATCGATATTTTTAAATTTCGATTTACTATACATAGTTAGTGAGAAAAAAATAAATATAAGAAGAAATTAACCATTATAGATAGGTTTTTACCTATTCTGGGCGATCCGCCTGAGCGTGTCTGGACACCTTATGAGCTTGTCGAGTGTTTTTACGATAGACAAGAACATCGGTCGGTGCGTCCTCTCTTTTTGCCAGCAATCCAACATTAACTGGTAAATAGTTTCCGGACAGTCCATGGGTGCTGGTAAACGGTAACCCTTTTCGATGGACTTGATCACGTCCTGGTTACTCCAATTCCAGTATGGACGTTCACCGTACGACATCACTTCCCACACGACAATGCCGAACGACCATACGTCCGATGCGGAAGTAAACTTTCGGAATGCTATGGCTTCGGGTGCGGTCCACCGAACCGGTATTTTACCGCCCTGGAAATTTGAAAACTGTCAATAAACACAACAATAATCTGGTTAGTCCGTCGTTTAACACAAAACTGAAAATTATTATTGTAATTTAGGAGGTATACGTTCTCCATAGACTGACTTACCCTCGTCGTATACGCTCCTTCAGTAGTGCTTTCGATCTCTCGACTTAGGCCGAAATCAGCTATTTTACACACTAATTGAGCGTTGACTAGTACATTGCGCGCAGCTAGGTCACGGTGCACGTAGTTCATTTCGCTGAGGTACTGCATGCCGGACGCGATGCCCCGCAACATACCGACTAATTGTAGGACTTGAAACTTTCCGTCGTTTGCCTACGTTAATTTTCATAAATATAAATTACACACGTGAAATATTGACATTTTACATCCAGATGATTGTGATTTATTTATGAATTTATGATTAATAATGATATTTTATAAAAAATTAATATGCACTCACTCTCAGGAACGTATCTAATGAACCGTTTTCCATGTATTCAGTGATGATCATTACCGGGTTGGATCGGGTAACGACGCCTTGCAGGAATATCACATTGGGGTGTTCAAATTGTCCCATGATCGAAGCTTCTGTTAGGAAATCGTTGCGAGCTTTGTCAGAACTACCAGGTTTTAGAGTTTTGATGGCTACGTCGACTTCGACGGAAGGAGACCCGAGAACTTTTAATTTTCCCCGACATACGTCGCCGAATTCTCCACCACCTATTGGAAAATTAACACACATCATTTACACGAACGTTCGATTGATTGTATGATATAATGCTAAATAATTAAGAAAGTATGTTTGATGGCGACAAATGGGGTCATATTGCCATTACTAGGGCTGAAAGTTTTATTTGTTTCGATACATTTTTCAGAACTATTTAATGCTCATTTGAAATGGGCCATTTTATTATAAACGTAGCATAAATAAGCAATACAACTTTATTCACTATTATTTTAAGTATTTAACAAAACCTAATGATATTGTTGTAGATAATTTTATATTGAAACATTATCATAAGTTATTAGCTCGTCTAAAATCACATTGTATAGTACGACCTCATAAATTATCAGTACTATTTATTATATCATCACTGTTATTCACCTATTATAGCTTCAATGGTGATATAAGAAGCATCAATTTCTCTGGCGAACTCCTTAACTGCTTGATTTGGGTCTTCATATGTATGAGGGTCAATATAAGATCTAGACGTGGTTGAGCCAACTTGAGTAAATAGAGGTGTGGTCACTGTAAAATATACATATGATTAGTAAAAATCTGATTTAATTTGTAAAAATCCGTTGTTAATGAAAAAAATAAAAGGCGCAAAAGTGGAAAACTATTAGCCATGGACTTACTGCTGCTAGCGTGAGTGGCAACTATGGGAGGATTGTCCAAATTGCAATGCACTGGAAAACAAAAACAAAACACAAGTGTTCACACCAAAAGCACAAAGCAGAACGCAGGCAAACAAAAATAAACAAAAATGTTAGCATCCGTCAATCAGCAGTTTGCGCCCGATGGTTATTAGGACAAAAAAATATTATTATGTAAATGGATATACTAAGAGCAACATACACGGATAGAGGGAGGTACAACAATTAAAGGCATTACTCAATATACTCAATATATAAGTAAAAACAAAAAATAACAAACAAACTAATACATTATTACCACATGGATCTAATTAACCTAGTGTAATTGATATAAAAAAAAACTCATAGTTGTTGAGAATGTAAAACGTGTTCAAATGAAAAATTATCTATTAATTATCTAGGGAAAACTATATAATACACTTACTGTAGGTAACAACAAGTCCTTTGGATGCATGTAAAACACACGAAAACATGAAAACTAGGTAGTGCACTTTAGTTTTAAGGAATACAAAAGGTAAGTCTGTGTGAAATTTTGCTCTGAACTAAAAGGAGCGATGGTTATAAACGACGCAAGTTACTGTCGCTGAATAGTTATTTATATTTTTTACTTGTAAAATTAACTAATAAAATGTGGGTCCTATAGATGTTTATTTATATTAATTTTTAAATTAAATAACCGCCAAAAAACATGGTCTTTTTACCTTCTCCGTTTCTGTATTCTAACGTGTCACAATCGCTCGGTTGTTTTTTGTTGCATTCGTCATTGCTTCGGCTGAAAACAAAAACGAAAAATGTGTTAAGTCATGAAAGAGATTACTTTGTCAAAAGCTTCACATCAAGTTACGCGACAACAAAAATAAAAATAGAAACCGTACCTCCTTAAGAACAATACCGTCATAATAATGACGACCACTAAGACCACCACTACAGCGACTGTGGCACCAGCGATTATCCGGACTTCCATGTTGTCTTCGTCACCGATGTAGGCTAGAATAGACAAAAAAAGTAAAAACATTCTGTTAGCAAGCGCACACTTTCAATTCGAGCAGCCAGACGTAAAAAAGGGACGACGGCCTCTCATTCTCAACAATCAATTTGTTTTACCCGTGTCATCTTTAATCCCGTTTTTTCTTTGGACTTGTTGTTGTGTGTTCTTACCGCTTCCGAGCAATTGCCCCGTAGTTTTGTAAATAGTCGGGCTGTACTCGCCCCAGCCGTGAGCGGTCTTCGCACGAACCTGGAATCCGTAGTCCGTCTTAGGCCTAAGCGCCGTAAACACCATGTGTCTGTCAGCGGTAAGTTTGTTACTGACGTTCGACTCGTCACCTCGAGGATAGAACTTTACCTGTGGTAGGGAGAAAAACAAGAATTAGGTATAACATTAGTATACGTCTTCTTATCAAAATATGGCACTTATTATTTGAGGGCCGTCGTAATACTTACTTCGTATACTTCGACGGCGGCATCATCATCACTAGATTCGAAGAAGCTGGCCATGGGCGGGTCCCAAGACAACGTGATCTCGGACGCCTTGACCAACATGACGCGAACATTGTTGACCGACGCAGACTTCACGGAAGCTTCAGTTGTGGTTACGGCTATGTCAACAAATTGTCGGTTCTCTGACGACGTCAGGTTACTGACACCATTTTCCGCCCACACGTGAAACTTGTACGTGGTAACAGGACTCAGACCGCTTATCGTTATCTTAGTATCATTGATCACCTCCTAGAAAAACGTTACACGATCATATAATATTATATACGAGTATATACAACTTACAGCCCACTTGTACCTACATAGGTATTTGTATAGTGACAGAATGTGCACGATTAAATCATAGAATGAGATAGAGATAGAGAGAGAAGATTAGGATAGGTAGACATATTATATTTTATCTACATATAGTACCTATATTGTGTGCGTAATAACGTATAATACTCACGTTGTTAGGCATGAACACAACGGATGGACCGCACATGTCGCACGTCACCCTGTACACGATATCGGACCTGCCACCGAGGAAGTTTGGAGGGTTCCATGATAGAGTCACAGTCGACTGGTCCACAAAGTTGACTGTCAAGTTTTGAGGCGCTGATGGAGGTTCTGTATTAAATGGGGAACACAAATAAAGAATAAATATTTTCGTTTATATATATATATTATTTTGTGAAAATATTGTATATTGTTGTGAGCGCACGAGCGTTGGTGGTGTATTTAAATATAATATAATAATATTATTACTATTATTTACGGCCGTAAGATGAACAGGTAAATTCAAAACAAACGAGCTTGAGCATAGGAAAGGTACACGGTCGTGGTATAAACATAAACGGAAGAGAGAGAGAAAAAGAGAGAGAGAGATAAAGAATGAGAAGTGGACAGACAGACTGGAAGTTCATATAATAATAATAATATGAAATGCCTTCCAATGAGTATATAAGTATAGTAATATAACTAACTTGCTTCGAATACGCGTATGGGCAGTAAATAATAAGAGTAGATCGACGTGAACAGAATTATTTTTCGCGCACATACACCTATAATATTCTTTTTACATATACATATGTACATGTTATAAAATATATATTATATATACCTACAGACATGTTATCACGCATAAATATGTATATAGTATATATTGTGTGGTACGTTGTAATAATAATTATAAACAAATACACACAAGGGCCGCAGGGTGTCCCGCATAGTTTGTGTACACACATGATCAGTGTATCGTAAAATTTCGATTTCGTATTTATTAATATAATTACGCATCATAAAGTTTCGATTTCGATGCTTAGAAAAGGCCTGTATCCTGTATATAAATGTTTATAGTGTGTTGTGTGCGTGTGTCGAATTTTTTATATTTTGTTACAACAGGACGGACACATATTATATGACGTTCATTGGAGTAGAATCCGAAGACAAATAAAACGACAAGACGAGACGGGTGCTAAGTTCAGGGTCATCATTTTCTCCTTTCGTCGAGGTCGACTTCACTGGGTAAACACGTCCTCTCTTTAAATTTTAAATATTCACCGATTCTCTTTCTCAATGTAACTATATATGTATGTGTAGTGTATATAGTATATATATATATTATTCACTATTCGTTTCAGAGTTTCAGACTTCAAAATCTTTTTTCATCTCTCACCACTATCATAAACACCCACTCACTCAGAAATCATTATTATTTTTGTAATTCGCTAGTATCTTATTTACTACCTATATATTACTTCGTTATAAAATAACTAGCTAAATGTCTACTAAAGTTACTTTTATCGTAATGTTTAGTAATGTTTTTCTTTTAATTTCCGTCAATCGGTATACAATAACCATATATTTATATATATAAAAATATATAAATATATAATCAATGGCGTATCCAGTTTTTTTTTTTTGGGGGGGGGGGCAGTGATGGTTATACCCACGCTGGATACGTCACTGTACACAATATAAATATATAATACATATACTATACAGCTATTTATAATAATTATTAAAGTTGATTAGCCGCCAATGTTAATTATTATTAATACTATACTATTGTGGATTATCGAACGTTCACCGAGTAAAGGTATATTTCATTTATCCGGAGAAAAAAACCGAATAATAATAAAAATAAATATTATATCACTTTTCGTCTGAATGAAATTTTTTAATTGCAGTGAAAAAAGAAAAAGAAAAATGAAAACCGTAAAATTTAACGGGCATCACATCCATAGCAAATGTATGCAGCACGTCAGGAGCCTACTAGCCAGTAGCCAAGTTGCTTATATTTTCATTAAAAAAATAAAATAATAACAGAAAACTCTCGGAAAAGAGCAATGGTGTTGGTGGTAAATGTGCGCGGTTGGTAGTTTTAATTATTAAAAACCAAAAAGATTTTAATGAAAATAATTCTTTATAAACAACCGACTGTGACGGCGGCGGCGGCTACGTACTTTTTTGCTCCCTTTGCTGAGTGCGCAATTTCCGGACAATTTATTATGGCTTAACCTCTCGGGATAAAAAACGGGAAACGAAAGAATGAAAGAAATTTCGCTTAAAGTAATCTTGTGCGAAACTACTACGTTCCTCCGCCAACGATCGTTCCCAACCACCTGCACCAACAGTATCGCCGCCACCGCCGAAGCATTCACAGTCGCACGATCGTATGAAAAGCGATTGGGATTTATTCGTCAATTGAAATCGGATATAAATAATAATGCGACGACCGATAATAACTTTTACCGACAGTAATATATATATATACATAAAACCTATTACGGATGCAAAAAAAAAAAAAAACTATTATGGAAAAAGCTAAAAGAAATATATATCGCCGCCTCAGTCTCAGCCTTTGACAGATTTAAAAGGTTTTAGCTGCGCGGTCTCGGCGACGAAATGAATTCTGTAGATAGAGGTTTTCGAATGTAGATAAAAAAATATACATAAATACATATATGTTTAAATATGGTATACAGATTACAGACAGACACACGCAAGTTCACGTTTAATAATGCTTTGTAACACGGGAGTTTTTTCTTTCTTATTTATATTTTACTCTTCTCGTCGAAAGTCTAACTCAATCAAGCACTTATCGCACGATGAAAAAATGAATTAATACTTCCAAAGGCAACGACGGAAGAAGAGCGAAATCTTCAAACTCATATATCGTATTAAGGGGAAATGTTTTCGGATTATTGACAAAACTACTACCGAGCGAATTGGTCTAATTATCATCAACAAGCTTATGATTATGAGTGAGGTAGGTGTTTTACGTGCTACAACGTTGTCGATGTTTCGAGTGTTGAACACTTCACCGGGAATAATAAAAAAAAAATACTTGCTTTGTCGAACTCAAAACCCGAAAATAATTAGCCAGCAAATCATAATTTTCTAACCACTGGATTTTTTGTGCAACCGTGACACACACACATAGACAATACACATATACATATGTGTGTGTGTAATATACATGATCACTATAATGTACAACAGTGCATGCAATGTATGTATTGGAGTACCGACTTCCTTGTGCAGAGAAAAAACAGTTCTCTTCACCACACCAGACGTGCTCTCTACACGACAACGATATATTTTCACGTACGTCGCATATATACACATAATAATAATAATAAAAAGTGGTGTATACGAAAAGACAAAAAAAAAAAAGAAAGAGAGGTTGGGTCGCTACCGCCGCCGCTTTGTATACTGCGGCAACAGCATTTTTGAAGAGTTCGTCTGGGTAGGTCGTGCCCAGGCGACTTTTCTCATTATATTCTATGAAACATAAAAGGATGCACATCCCTTTTTAGGTTTTTTAAGCTTTGTAAATTCAGTATATAATATATATGTACGATGTATGTATGTATGTATGTATTATGTATGTGTATAGCACTTATGTACACACGTACGTATGTACGCAGATGTAACATTCATGTTACATAATATGTGATAATTATATATCTAAACACAACGAATAATCATAGAAAATTTACGATAAATAGACTAAAATCAAAAGTCAAAAAGAACTAATACCTAATTATTTTTGCATAAATAAATAATTATTGTGAATTTTTTTTTTAAATTCTATTTGTAACAATATTAATTGAAAACGACGCAAAAAAGAAATTTCAAGATGCCTGCAGTTTTCGCAATCGTGAGAATCTAGCTATAGATTCCATAAATAAAAATAATATCTATATACATGTATATTTTTAATAGAAGTAAAGAAAAAACAAAGTCGGGTTAAACTAAGCGAGTTTTTCTTTTAAATTTTAATTCCTAAGGGTTTACGAAACGTAAGTATACATATACTGAGTACAAAAATATTTATATAAGAAAAAAAAATAAATACTCGTATCGATCATTGTAACTCCGTGTATATGTCCGTCGTCGTCGACGTTTTCCCTGGTCTAACGCACACGCGGGCTCCATTTTTTTCTTATTTCAATTCCGAACGAACGAAATGTTGTATGTAGTATAACTATAACCCGCCGCCGGCACGATAAACATCTGCTGATAAGTTAAGTTTTTTACGTCAATCTGCGTAGTGCCTTGTTTACTGTCTTTAAAGATTTATCGTCGGCAGAGCATTACGGTTTCTTCTTACCTCTCTACCCACCGTGCACACTGCACACATCACACATCCTATCACTCGTATATTATATTCTCCGCCACCGTAGTCGTCATCAGTCGTTCTTCACTAAACGTCGTTCTTGTAGATGAGATAAAAATCTAAAAAATAAGTGTAACCAAGAGAGAGAGAGAGAGAGAGAGAGAGAGAGAGAGAGAGAGAGTAAGATGGGGCGAGAGAGAGGTTGCAGAGACAATATGAGGGAAGAGGAGAAACAAACCGACAGAAATTCAGGAATTCGGAAATCTGGCATTAAGTTTTTATTTTAACGGACCAGACTAGTTTTTTTTTTTTGTCATTCTCATACTCGTTCTTACCCCTCGGAGAAAAAGAATCCGTTATTATATTGTGTTATAGCTACTGCCGCCGATGAACCTTTGGGTTTTGTCAGTAGATAAACATCGGTGGTCGGATGACATGTTTTTGTCCCAACGATACATAACAATAGGATTGGATTTCGCACCAAATTCTTTGACCAAAATGATGGTTTGTTATGTATGCGTATATATGCATGTTATTTACCTATTGGGTTTGCTCAGCCGGATTATTGGTGAATTTTCAGTGTGGTCGTTTGACAACAACAACAACGACAACAGCGTTAGGTCCCTATTCCCTCGGTTGTATGCTCAGTCTCACTTAAATTGCTCTCCATGAATCGATTTTATGTTTGTATAAAAATATATATATATTTATTAACCTCTTAAAGGGAGTTGCAATTGTGTTTACAATCTGATAAGATCGTAACATGATTTATATAAAATGATAGAAATTTCTGTTGTAATTTTTTTTTTAAACTGTCGGTTATATGAAACTCACATACCGGAATAAAAAAGATATTATCATTTAACTGTGTACTTTGAAATTAATATTAAAAAAAAAAAATTAAAAAAAAATGTAATAGGAACTGTACGCGTATTGAATTAAAATTTTTACTTTTTACTATGTAACATATATTTAGAGATTGAAAATTAAAAACCAAATAACCAAATAAAATAAATTTGATAAAAATGTAAAAAAAAAAATATTTTTTATGTGTGAAATAAATATTGATGTATGTATGAGTGAGTAAATCGAATTAAGACAAGTTGGGTTTACATAAATAATTTCAATTTTTAATATTGATTTAAATTTTATTATTATTAAATTCTAAAAGTACAATATAAGTACAAATATTGATATGGCTTGGAGCTAGTATTTTTTTTTTTTTATAATACAAGTTTAAATAATTTCATTGTAATAATTGCAGCGAATGACGTTTTTGAAATTTTTTTGTTTAGTGGATTTTCGTACTCACAAGACATTCAGTAAATATAAAGTATATTTTAAAGTTCTTATAATATTATACGAACGATGAATTTTTTTTTTCTAGTCAAATACAATTATTTATAAGTTTCCAAGCAAATCAATAGCTTTAGCAAGGACGTTGACATTAAAATAATAATAATAAAAAATAAATACATTTCTCTGATTATAATAGAAGTACAGAAAATGTTGGGTAAAATCTAATCTGTTTAAAATATAATATAGAAGAAGACATTTATGTAAACATCCATATATTATATTATTACTATATAAAAAAATCCCTGTGGAACAAATGCAAATATTATAAAGTTTCAAACGGCAAGTCGTTTACTTTGATGCGGTTCAACGGGTTTATATACATATTATTGCCTTCAGGGGTGGGTGTGATTGAGAGGGGATTGGCATGAGACGGAGGGAGAGAAGTCACGACGGCGAATGGTTATTATTAATATTGCTGAGTTTCTAAATGGCGGAGATTTAACGGAATTTGCAGGGCTTTAGATATAACTACCGAAATAATAACTGCTGGTGCTGTGACCGCGAGAGATCTTTCGCGACCGCGACTTCAAAGTCGTTTAGAACCCCATCGCGGTTTAATGGAACGTCCTTTTTTCAATTCCGTCCGAGAACAAATGACTGAACAAATTTAATTACACATTAAGCTGTACATACTTAAGCTGCACATTAAGCCGAACATAACTCCCTCATCAGTACACGCGCGCGTAATTACCAGACGAAAAAACGAGCCGTCGCGCGTCGTAGGATATCGTCTTCAAAGACAACGCATATTAATACAAATACATATAAATATAGTAATATCGAAACGGCTTTTACATCGAATCCACAAGATGTCTCGCCCGGAGATGTACCACTATATACTTTAATAATAATCTCATAATAATATATTACTATGTACGTTCAAAAGCTGCAGGATGTCGCGTTCGTGTGCGCGTGCGCTCTAACAATGTATGCATGTATCGTTGTTAAAGTACAATATAATATAATACTTACGCGTGCACGGTACCGATTTCGGATCTTTGGGCGACCTGTAGTATCCGGTGTTGCACCTGCACTCGGACATCCCCTGGTCGGGCGCTTTGCTGTGCGCCGGACACGGCTGACACTTGTCGTCCCCGACGCCGTATTTGTACTTGCCCGGAGGACAGACTGAAGAAGAGAAAGAAAAAAAAAAACCACATTAGGCAAACTGCATGAGCCGCTTATAATAATATATCGTTATAAAAATCGGTTTCGCCGTATAAATAAGTACACATGAAAACAGTATACATAGTAGTAATAATAATATTAATATATAAACGTGATGCGTTCGTACTGCCTGCCACGCCTGCGGTTCATTAAACTCCCGTGCGCGGCACGTTAATTGCTCACAACGCGCACACACGCACACAGATATACGACGTTTAAGCCCCCATGACTGTAGTGGTGGTAATAGCTGCCCCGAGGGGAGAGATGGCGAGCGATCTGGATAGTGTATATTGTATACTCTATAGTATTATATTATACAGAAGAATGATAGATGGAGTACACCGTCGTTGGCGTGTATTGGCGTTATATTAATAGAGACAAATTGTTTGTGGATGCGTTACACACATACGCGTATACAACCCGCCGTCCCCTTTTCGATTAAGATTGATACCCCCGAGAATCGCCGCTACGATATACACAAACGCACACACACACACACACATATAGATATATATATTCACGCGTGCTTTCGAGACCGGTGTACGATGTAGACTACTGTTGTACTATAATATTATACATTATATACGTACCTACATAGAGCAGTAGCGAACATTTATCACCCTGTGCTATTATAGCACACGTAGACAAACCGCCCGCGTACGGCGTACACATCCGGCTCGCGGGCCGTCGCGTGGTTCGAAATATTTAAGTGCGACCACTATTATATTATACTTCATACATTACGGTTATACGTATATAATATTATATACTATTATGTATACTGTATATTATTAGGTGTGTAGCTACCGCGCTCCTGGTCACCGAGTAGACGACCGCGTTTGATGTTTATAGGATTTGAGGGTTATTCCGATTTAAAATATTGATTCTCACCGTCGTCGACGATACAACTACAGTATATACATCGATGGCTGTCATTAATCATTATAATGCGACTAAGTGATAAGTACGTGCAATTGTTCGGGAACTTGTTTGACATTTTAAAGTTTTAAGATACATTTTTTATTTTATATTACGAAGTTAAAAGTAGGTATATATGTTTTAGGAAAAAGTGAATTTATAATATGATTTGTGCACATATACAGCCATTTATACAACATTAAAAACATCATTTACACATTACATGCATCTGTTTCAGAGAGGCGAATGCGCGAGACGACAAACTAACACTAATGTAATAGTATACGTATAATTTGCTTGATTGCTAACAACAGGCGATAACTTAATTGTTTCATCTACTGTGTATATAATATATTATAAACTGTACACTGATATATTTCAGCTCACGTATCCGATGACCAAAGTTGTGCAAACTATAGAAATAAATATAGTTTTCATTTAACACACAACTGTAGATGCTTTGTTTTTCGGCAAAGCCTCTCGCAGTGAGGTTTAGAGTGTTTTCGGTACTCTACTTTATATAAACATCGCGACTTTAATTAATTGAATTCTAAAGCTCCGGAAATCAATAATTTCGTACCTAACTGGATAAAAAGTTTTACATTGGCACTTACTTGTAACAGGGAAACAATAAATATAAAAAATGCTCTTGTAACTCGTTGCAGACGATATTTTTTTTAAGCGAATATGGGAGACGCCTATACGTGGTATTATCTATAATATAATTTTAACGGAATCACAATTGTCGACAAAGATCATCTTAAAACAATAGATATTGTATTACTAATGATAAAAATAATACAATTAAGATAAATCTTACAACAAGGAAAAATTTTAAAATCTACTGCTAGGAAGTGCAAAACATTGAAGAGAAACAAAAACAAAATACTATTCCTTAACAACTATCGAGCTGCTGCCAACCGGCTCTCATCTCCTGTTGCGAATACTTCAGCATAAAATATAATCGTTCTCCGAAGAGGATTTTACAGTTAATAATTACAGGAGTCTATATTGATTTACCTGCTCAACTATGATTTAATTTATTATATAATAATAATTTTATCAATTGAACAGTACGCGTAGACTGCAGTTACCTGTAACGCGACGTAAAAACGTTACGATGAGTAGCATTACGCGAGTTTCATTCGGGGAAGATGGATATAAAACGTCTCTACATGAATATAATAACAATTTGAGTCTGTCATTAAATACGACGTCAACGGTGGATACTGTATATCGTTTTATGCGTTACATTCTTAACATATAATTATGTTCTTTCCTCTACCTATTAATACGATTCGCATGCCATAACCTTATGAAGGTGATATCTGGGTTATATCGCAGGAAAAATATAATAACGTTAATGTAGGTCTCGTCTTAAGCTCACACGTATTGGAATTCCCTAGATAGTGATATGTCTTTAATTCACATAGTTATAGTATTGTATCTGTTTACTTAATGACATATTATATGCACGCGTAACCATATGTCGTATTTTTGGTTCTATTTCACCGTTTAGACTTGGAACATAATATGTATTATATATCCGCCGGAGCACGTCTTGTTATCCGACGCGTCCGTATACAATACAATGTTAAGTTCCGTCAACCTACGCAAAAACGATAGGTACACTGCTCGAGATTGACGCACGGCGCTGCAGGAGCAAATTTCGTTGGAATCTTTGAAGAAGACGAATCGCGTAGGGCCCACGCTAACGCACGACAGCAGTTTGAAAATAATATAACAACAACGACAGCCGCCAAACAACTTAACGGGGCAATTATAAAACGCGTTATTATACATCGAAATAATAATAATAATAATAATAATAATATATTATGCGCATTGTATTCCATAATAATATTCCGACATTATATATATATATTATATGTACAATATACTTGAGCATATAAATCGCTTATTAAACAAACACCGACGGCGGCGAACACATCGCGCAAGCACGCCGTCCAGCTCGTTCACCGAATCTGCATAAAACGCGGATAACGTCGATGAGAGAATAATATAAATAAACGAGTTAATGGGCTTTTTGGCGTATTGTCGGACGAAGAGTGCACGCCGCCATACACACATACATGTACTGCCGGTTATACTAATTAACGTTACCGTTTTTATATTTTATTTATTTATTTTTTTACTTTAATCGAACCGGATTCTTTTTCCCTATATATATATATATATATATATATATGTGCATGTATACGAGCAGCGTCCATCGTCGATAATATGATATTTGTGCGAGAGAAAATACATAACCACTGTTTATATACATACACGTACATAAAAATGGTTTCGTATATTATATATGTGTAATAAATAATAACGCTAATAAAAATGCAGTAAACGTTCGGTAGAAACTTATGTAAGTATTTCATAGTACCTATATGATCAATGATCATATTATTATTTTAAAAATGTATTCGTATATGCAAGTAATTTTTTTAAAACGACAACCAGAGAAGAAAGTTTAACGCGCGAGTAGTTGTATCTACCTATAGGGTATATGTATTAAAATATTAATGTATGGAAATAACCATTTATACTGTGTATGCTCGTGCACGACCGAAGGACGATTATTAAAAGTTGGCCGAAGAGGTTTGTGTGTATTAAAAGAATTTCTTTTGAAATAATTATCAGATGGAGAATTTGCGATTAGGTACACCTTTGGTGAGCGAGACCAAAAATCGGTTTGTTTAGGTATATATATAAATAAATATTATAGTGGACGTACCGCGTCCCACCCTGCCACTTCGCTTCCTTAACGGGTAACACGAGATAACATAGTTTCCCCTTATCTCGGCTAATTATCTCAGACTCAGTCTCGCGCGAAAACTTTGCCGGGTTCAAACTAGTACACTGCCTTCAGACCCCTCCTCCAAACCATTCTGGGACTTGCGACTGCTTGTGTAAATATAGTGCGACAAACGACCTTTGATATAATTTATAATCGCGCCAAACTGAATCCAGCGCTTATTATCATTATTATTATTATTGTTAAAGTAAGGCGAAGGAACTCGTCGTTGTCGTTGTTGTTATCGCTATTGCTGTAGTCTGTATAATGTCTGAGAAAAGGATCATTTTAATTGGATTTCCGGTCGGCTTTTATACGAGATAACACGTGTACATTGTCTGCTTGAGCGATGAATGATGATACTCTAAAGAGGTTCAATAGACTTTTTAATTAAAAACCATAATTTCTCGGATGAGACAATATTCGTATTTATGCAAAATAATTGAATACTATACTACAGTATACACTCTCTTATAAAATACATAATAGGCAATATTTCACTTAGTTTTTATTTTCAAAGTATTTGAAAATTTGACGAGATAGTTTTTGTTATTTTCAATGTACCTAATAATATGAATTAAAAACGGCAATTTTTAAATTATTGACAATATGAAAATAAGATTAGTATTATCAGATTTAAAATATTGAAGCAAACGGATTAATACAAAAACGACGGAAATAAATAGGCAATAGAGTAATTAAATTATAAAGTATACTATTTATTTTGTACGAAATACTACTAACACGATTTGACGAATAAGATTATTTTGGCGGCAATATATTAATTAAAATATTATATATAATTATGTGTTATTGACGACATTTCTAAAATAATCTGCAGAATTCTTTAAAAATCAATATTAATACTCCTAATTTGTGTTATGAAAAATATTGCAGTAAAATGATTTTTATTTTAATTATATGTTTTGCATAATACTCACTTATACAAGTTTGCGCTTCTATGTCTGCTTCAAAACCAGCTTTGCACTTGCATCCACCTGACGGCAGATACCACTTTCCATCTCCTTTACACAGGTAAGTTGGAGGTCCACCTCCTACCACTTCAGCATTATCTACACATTTGCCTGTGGCGTGTTCGATTTGGGTAAGTTCTCTAGCAGTTGGAGTAGCAGAGAAATTTGCAAAGTTTATCACAACTTCTGGGCACACGATATAATACACCTGTAGGCAAAGTCCAAATAATAATTTCTAAGTAGAAATACATAAATATAATATACGATATTACTATGTATAAATATTAATTATTAACAGTAGGTATATCCATATAAGCAGCAGCAATTCCATGCATAAAATTAGAATAAATCGTTTTGATTTTTAGTATCAACTAAAAATATACATATATTATAATATACTTTAGTTGGGTTTGCATCTAAAATCTACCGCAGAAAGAAAAAAATATATATAAAGAATATAAAGAATTAAAAACATTCATATTATATTATTTTTAAGATTTTTTATTATTATGTCGATCAGCATGGGGTTTTGTACACACGTATATGTATATATATATATTATTTAAACAACAAGAAAAAACCATAAAAAAATCATGATGTCTTCGATGGACCCACGGCTTAACCCACCCCAAAACGTGCATTTACGGACCTAGTGTTATTAAATCATATTATACCCATTATACATACACATATTATATATTTTATATTTTTTATATGATTAGGTTATACGCTGTTACATAAAAAGCTATTTCTGTTTGATCGTAGCTGTTATCTTACACTCTGCCATTTTATTTTATTCATTTTATATTGTAATAGAATCTTTAGTCTTTACTATATGGGAGATGACAGAAATATCATCTCTCGAAAAATATACGGTTTAGAAACGTAATTTAATTTAAATATAACCCATACGACAAGTTTAAAGAAAATAAACCATAATATTTGTTTATTAGCTCATAAAAGAATATAAGCACACTTAAATAGTTTTATATATTATATTATTAAGTATAAAAGATTTTTGTTAAAATAAAAGGTTACATGAAAGGGTATTAATGTTATGTCGAACTAGTGAGTTGGTTAGTAAATTATAGTTGCATATAGAATGTGGAGTGTATAATATATCACGTTGTTCATTTTCGATGTTAGTACCTATCTATGTCTCAAGGGTGTAATTTTTAATTCATATTATATATATTTATACACAAATAATATTAGACAGATATTTGATGTGCATGGTTGATGGCAGTTGTTTTATGAAGGTATTTAATTATTATACAATCGTATATGTATAAGAATAATTTTAACGTAACAGATTAACGTTATGTATATAAGTAAAGAAACATCTGTTTTTGGAATTCCAAAAATCGTCACTTATAAGTTGCTTTGCTGTATATCATATTATAAAATATATTTAAATGGTATCAAAAAAGTTTTTTTTTTTATAAACCTTTATAGTTGCCAATTATAAAAAAGGAGTTTCATTATATGAATTAAAAAGTTTTCGGTAATTTGTCTTTCGAGATTTTGGAGTCTCTAGAGATAAAAAGGCTTTTACGCATTAAGAAACTTAATAATTACAGAAACCCTCTGGCTTAAACATAAAATACTCTTTATAGGTATATAGGCTATAAATTATACAAGGAGGGGATCATCATGGTCGTTTTAATGCATTTCTGTGAACTATACAAAACGAATTTACACACACACGCATGTAAAGGTAACCGTATACCTACGTCAACATTTGATCGATCCAAGCACAATTCATTTTATTAAACATTAAACGAGTAAAATCTTTATAAAACTATTATTGTATATTGGAACTTGGAAGCACCCTTTTAGTTACACAATGGTAATAGTAACTAATTATAATAATTTTTATTTTAACGCATGCCGAGAATTTGAAATTATCCAAAAAAAATCGAATGACAAAAAATAAAAAACATTCGGATTATTGAAGTATTAAATGTTTTTTTTTTTTTAGAATGAAGAATAATTTATGAAAGTGAACGTAAATTATTGTCTGAGTTTTGTTTTGTCTGAACACGATGCTGCTTAAGTGACATATTTTGTAGAAATCCACAAATTTTATTTTGTCTTACCACTAAGCTGTCGTAAATATCTCAGACAACTTGGACATTATCCCGAGAGTGTATTTAGTTTCCCGAGGCTGGTGTGGTGATACGTGGACGTTATATTATACACAAACTTATACAGATCGACCTTCTTGCGCCACGTTTATTTATATGTAATCACGAATTCATATTTCGATGGATGCTTATGGTGTGATATCTCATGTCCCGTATAACGACTATTTCTCCCTCATAGAATTCCTCAGTGTTTTATTTCTCTCCCGTGTTTTTATTTTATTTATTCCGCGACGAAATTTACGACCCGGTTCCCGAGACGTTACCGTATTAACGACAATAACTATAAATTCGCCCACCGGGTCTCTCTGACATAATTATTGCATCGCATTCTCGTTCATGTAGTTTTTCGCTTTTTTTTTTTTAACTCTTTTCTCTCTTCCTTACTCCCCTTCTCTTTTATCATCATTCTACGGCGGAACCGCTGCACGGCAACTATATAATATGTATATATACCTATACACTAGGTATATACGTATAAACAACGTTGTACCGTACATACGAGATTTTGTTTTTCTAACGTGACACAATCTAACAGCATTGGATTTACAGGCGTGGGGTATGATTAGTTGGGAATAGAAAAAAACGCCAAGTGAACAGAAAAAACAGAAACACGAAAATCAAATTAATTTATAAATTATATTTATTTATTTAATTTATATACATACATATACGTGCTAAAACCGGCGATTATGCCAGTGAAATATTATTAATTTTATAAACAACACAAACACCACTGACGTTACTAAATGATCTTGTAAATTTTAATCAAAACAAGCAATGGAGAATAATAACTCTTTGTACAATGTGCAATGCCCGCATTCGCGTAAACCTAATCTTCTAACGTCATATATTAGTGATAAATGATAATATACAAGACCATCAGCAGCAGGTCACATAATTGAAACGAAGAAGAAAAAATAGGCGGACAAAGTACGGAAGTAAAAACGAATAGAGTCTTTTTTATAATAAACGAACGTGAATGCAATTATTATCATGTTATAATTTATGTGTTATCTCGTCTTACCTTGACGGCCATGATGGAAATGCACGCGCCCTGGTCCCTGAAGGCAAAGTACACTCCTTTTTTGGTAACTTTCACGGCTTTTGTCTCAGTATTGATCACCACTTCGTTATTAGCATTGAACCTCCCTTCACCGGCAGCTATCCGACCTGTAACACACCACGTAATCAATAATAATATTTTAAAATCGAATCGTTCGAAAAGTGTACTATATAGGTAAACCAGCTAACTACATAATATAGTTTAGACGTCAAATTTGTATTGATGTACCTATATAATATACATAAATGTTTCGCGCGTTATTATAACCATCGAAATAAGTGTTTCGGGCTAAGATAAAGAGATATGGATCATCAAAGGAATAATATCTATCTAACATTATACCATCTAATATAATACATAGTATTTTTCATCGTCCTTGTGAGATTCTTTGATTAAACGCGTTTCATCATTAAGAATATATATATTATGTATAAACCACACTAAAAATATCAAAATGTACCTACCTATATTGAAACATTATAAAATAAGATGTTGGCGATTTAAATTATAATTAATTTAATATTGAATCACAGGTATAATAGCAGACGTAGCTAGTAGATGAATATTATGATTCTTCAAAACTCAGAATTTATTTAATATAATATCAATATGACGTACCTATATGGCATATATGTATGTGTAATATTCATAGTCATATATTATGTTATTGAAAGAAATAAGATACAGCTAGATATTATTATTTACAATCACCATGACTAATTTATTACAATGAAAATTGAACGAAAAAGTTGATTTACATAGTATGTATTTTAAAACAAAAATAGTTAATAGACTATAATGTAGTATTAATTATATAATTGTTAATATATTTTTCTTTTAACCTATGGATACTCGACGCTCCTATTATAATCATATGTATAAGTGTACTTCTCGTGCACGTATAGCATAATGACGAAAACTATAAAGGAATTCCCGTTTCACTACGATGAATGGTTTTAATGTTTTAAATCGTTTTTAACATTTCCTCTAGTGTATAATCATAATTATGTTTTATGATATTCGAGGCAATTATTTTTGAAAATCGATACTTAATAAACATACTGTTTGATAGTACTGTGTGCTATAGTAATTTTAAGTATTGTTTTGGAACTGCTAGAAAACTAAACAATAACTAATCTTGTACAAGTCGATTTTTCGATAAATATTTAATAACCAGATGAAAATATGATGGATACATACCGACAGATTTGTAGCTGTCAGGTTCCCACGGTGGTGGTTCTCTGGTAGCCACATCAAACTCATAGTAGAGCAGTGAAAACGTTTCTTTGCATGACAGCGCATACCCTGGGAACAGCGAACAATCCCGGATGGTAAATTTGACTTCGATGTAAATGAGATTGGCTAGACCACGCTCAATGAAAGGCGTCCACACCCAATTATTGACGTTTTGCTTAGTGACATCACACACAACGTACGATCGCCAGTTGATGCCTTTTTCAAAGTTTATGTAGCTCTCTTCAACCCACTGTAAAAGAAAAAAATTCAATTAAATAAAAACGTATAAAAAAAGTACGAAATATTCATACTACCTACATAGGAATAAATAAAATATATAGGTATAGATACATATACGTTATGTAGATAATATTATACTATATAGTAGTATATTTTGACGATTTCCCTAGGGGTAGGATAATATATGTATATATGTATATATGTATATATATATATATATATATATATNGTGTGTGTGTGTGTGTGTGTGTGTATGCACGTATATAACAAGGTTCTATTGTCCTGGAAATTTGTCACCACTGCCATCGCCAATTGCGATAGTAAATAAAAACCCCCATTGGGTTAATGATCCGACGACCCTCTAGGACGAGGAGATGATGGAGACTTGTGCGAAAACATTCCGAGCACGAAATTCTCTTCTCTTCTCCGACGACCTATCTGGATGAGTCACAGGGATCCACCTTCAAAGGCTTGTGCAAATAGTATATATACGGGGCAAATGCTACGTATTCATTTGCTTTTGAGCACACACACATATTCGTATACCACGTACACACTGTGAATCATCCAAAACGTTAGGGTCGTAGCGCGCGCGAAATCTCATCAACTCACCCACCGCGCACTCTCCTCCGACCTTTATTCCCCTATATCTCTCTACATATACTGATTCTACTGTGGCACACTCAGTGTACGTGTCTATGGCGATTCGTCTTGATCGGATTTCGTCAAGCCCGACCCACCCAAATTGTTGCGAACGCTAAATTTACATAATGCCCGTAGAGAAAAGAGAGACAGAGTGGGAGAGAGTAAAAGAGAGCGAGCGAGTCACCGCCAGAGAATAAATTACACGAAATCGTGGGATATATAGTATAGTACTATGTCGAAGGCGGTGGCGGCGGAAAACGGTCAAAATAAACATTGTAACTATGTTTTGGCTTAGCTTCAAAAAGATACGGAGAGATGCGAGGCAACCGGTAAACATCGACTTGCAAAAAATATACACAAGAATAAAAAAGGAAACTGTAAGTCTTACAGATTTTCCGATGTCATTCTCCGCCGTCGATTAATGCAAACGCGTCAAGTAAATATTTTTTTATGTTAATTACTGACTTAATTTTCTTTGGAATACATTATTGTGTATAATGCAGTGGATAATAAGAACGAGCAACGCTGACAACGAATACGAAACGGGAAAGTGCGGTCTCATTGTTTTATATATTTAACCGTAAATAAATTTGAATAATTTTTTAAGCCATAAAATGTTTTTGAAAAATATGAATGCGGGGTGGGAACAAAATTTTACCAGGTTTCACACTTACGGGGCACAATGGGCACAACTAGAAATTATAACAACAATAAGAATGAGAGCATTATAAAGCAAAAATCGAGAAAATTCAGAGGGAAAGAAATTCTCAAAGGTCAACTGCTGGGAGAAACGATTAATACGTGCATCCTTATTTCGAGAGGACTGCACACGATTTTGAAATGAAACGATGAATTTTACCCCGTTTCACGATACTGTAACAGTGTAATATAATAACACATAACATTATTAAACGCATTCTATACAACAATGGGCTTGGGTGATGCATGTCTCTGCGTGTATTATATATTATATTATTATATACACTGACAGTGTAACTCAGCGGCGTACTAGCAACGTGTATACGATTATACCCTTGGGAGAGGAGAAAGCGCGTTTTCCGGCGTCATTAACACGCCGAAAACCATTTTTCGAACGGAGTGCTTAATGAGCCCAGAAATCTTCCACATAATTCGGTACGTCATTACGGAACGCGTTTCGTATATAGTAGGTATACATAAAAAAAACTATATATGTGAATTATAATAATAAGATGTATGTGTATAGGGAAAAAAAAACGTAAAAAGGACGACGGAACATACAGCGACGACGACGACGACGACGACTTTGTGGTATTCATCATCAGGGAGGAAATATGTGCGGGGAGGAATATTATATATATTAAATACGTAATATAATATCGTACATACACAACCCACCGCAACAGATGACCGGTCGCGAAGAGATGGAAGTCATTTTTTTTTCCAAGACCCGCCATCACACAGCATTCGAATAAAAAGTTAAGCGCGCGCGCTCACACACAGTACACACTCACGCGGCGCGCATATAACTATAATGTGTATTTAATTGCCCACCGCTGCCGCGCACGTTATTAAAGTGCCATTAATGGGGCGAACCGAGACAACACGCTGCTGCAGTGCGGCTACCTCCTTTTTTTTTTTTTTTTTTTTATAGAGGTACGCGCGGCGTATTGCATACTTGTATTATTATTATTATTATTATTATTATTATTATCATCATCATACATAATATATATTTATTTTTTTACCGTGGAAAAGAAATCCGGAGAATACACGACCAAGCGTCCTCGATTTGTAAACGTCATTCGGGATAATTACATTAACAACCGGTAGATTCAATTCTAATAAGAGTTAGGTATACATATTAAATAATATATTTATACATAATAATATGCATAATAATAGTATATATAATATATGTGTGTGTATCTGCGGGATGACGGTATGCACAGACGGAGACGATGCTGTAAGGGTTTACACACATATATATATACCTACCTATACATAATATTATTATTATACATTATTGGTGGTCGCGTTCGCATGCCGCCAGTCGTAGCGCGCGCGTGTGTGAGTGAGCGTATACAAAGAAAGAAAACATACGGAGATGTAATGGCGGAAGCAGAAAAGCAGCGGCTACTTGTCGCATTATGCAAATGTCCACGTCAAAAGATTGCGGTCCACGCCGCTGCCGGTGCCGCCGGTGTATGGTTTTCAAAAGGTGACGCGGTAAAATGTAATTTATTCTTTTGGACCCAACGTGTAGATATGTCATTGGATTTAAATATATATATATATATATATATATATATGCACACAACCGGCATACGTACGTACACGTACTTCGATATGAATGTGCTCTGCGCGCTGTCGTTTTGCCATTCAATCCCGTTATTCGTATTTCTGTTTGATATTTTTTTATTTTTTTTTTTATTTTGTCAACCTAGCTCTGTCCAGTCTCGAGTATACACGCATGTATAAACGGCTCGCACACGACCGTCAAATCAACCTTAGTGGAACATGGGAAATTCAAAGTTCAAAACTATCACGAATAAATACGTATGTATATATAATATGTGTGTATATTATAATAATAATAAAACACACAGCACGCGGACGGCCTTACGTTATATTATAATACGTATTGTATACAGTAATATTATGTATAGGTACGCACAACCCGTCACCGTCGTCGTAGAAACGTCGTGTTCTGCGTAGATTATGTCTAAAACTAAACGAAAAATAAAAACTTTGTACGTGTATTATAGTTATATGCACTTCAATCGAGATCTAGATGACCGATAAAAATCATATACATATACCGCCGCATTTAATGAACGGTTCTTATGTAATACGCGTTATCGTCGTATACCTGTATACATAGGTATACGTTACAAACAATATAATACATGTATAATACTCTAGGTATAGGCATTATAATTTATAAGCCAAGGAAGTATACCCTACAATCTCCGTGCTATATTTTATACAGCGTTAACGATTAATGCGGAAAAATAGATTCGAAAAATTGTGGAGATAAAGAAATTACGGGAGTTAATACATATAATGCATCGCACTATATAATATATACGTATACCAGATACCTGTATATTATTATCTATAATAATATAATATATTGAACGTTAATAATTCGGATTATTCGTGATGTAGTACATCATATTATACAGCGATAGTTACATAAAAGGCATATATAGATCGGGTCAGCAGACGAAGCCCGTCAACGGCGTCACTCGTTATTTGATAGGTACACATAAAAAAAAATATATATATATTATATACATATAGTACATAACAGAACAACCGTGTACTCTTTAATGGCGCAGGACGGAAATATTTTGTCGGGTTGCGCGGAAAAGAGCATTTCGATGTCAATTCGGGGGGCGCGCGTTTTCCAGTTCAAAGAATAAATAATATAGACACGATGACGGTCTTTACAATAACGCAATATACGCATGGTATATAACAATACAATATAATATAATAATATATATACAAGTGCGGTGCGCTCGTGAAATTTCCATTTATTGATTTGTTCGCAGAAGTGAAGAAAAAAGAAAATTAATTAAAACCGACCCCGTTTTCGATTTAAATTCAAATTCGCCGCATGTTTTATTCACGGGAAAACGACAACGATTATAACAACCACGAAGTCTCTCTCTCTATATATATATATATAATTATAAAATATTCT
The DNA here is from genome assembly GCA_009835225.1 of Aphis craccivora. Taxonomy (NCBI): domain Eukaryota; kingdom Metazoa; phylum Arthropoda; class Insecta; order Hemiptera; family Aphididae; genus Aphis; species Aphis craccivora. The sequence continues at coordinate 30,801 of VUJU01001896.1, forward strand.
CTCGGAAATATTATTATTTAGGCGATGGGGTTGGCAATGAATGCACGAATGCGCGTGAAGATCACTGAACACACACACCATTCACATTACTATTGGTAATGTCCAACAAGCTATAAAATAATTATTACACGATACGACGAAATAATTCTATTTATTTACGACGACCAGGCCAAAAGATTTAAAGGAGGGCATAATAACAATGAACACATCTTTAAGACTCGTCGCGATAGTGAATCATGGCGGGTAAAATGAGAGTTTTTCGTGAAATTCTATACAACGTTTCACGAATAATGCAATTTCGCATCATGGCAGCAGCACATTCCGGATCATTAAACAAAGGGGAGAAAAAAAACGGAGATCGCGCTTTACACTGCAGCAGCACCACCCGCGGGACCAGTTGACTGATGACCAGCAATATATCCGAAATAATACGAGTAAATAACTCTTTGACGATGGTTGTGGAAATCCACAGGGTTTGGGGGTCTGTACAGAGGTGTTTCGCTCATTAGCCACGAAAAACCAGAACGCCGCTACTGCCGCGGAGCGACAATGACAAAAGACGAAGGAAAAAAACCAAGTATAAAATGATTAAATTATGAAAATTAAAGACCTTTGAACTGATATTTAAAAGAATGTTCTTGACGAGTAAACGACGACGGCAGGGAGAAGATCGACCGCACACCATCGTCGACCGCTGCTAAGAAGTTTCCCCGCGCTGTATATACGAACGCCAGTATAAGTTTGCTACTGCGGCCAACCCGATTAATTATTGCTCAAAAGTTTTGGCTCTACTGCCGCGTATATATATATATGTGTGTAATAATGTTCTCTTCTCTCTTCGTGGAAACTATAGTACATATATATATATATACAGCTTTACCGTTGCAGCTATATAGTAATCCGAAACTCGTGGGCCAAGCATGGGTCAGCGAGCTTTCGTCCGATCCTTATATTTATGACCCCTGTTTTTTTTCATCCATTCCCAACCCCTTCAATCTCTTCCGTTTTATCAGTTTTTCTTTTTGTCCACAACAATCACGTAAACCCGGCGAAACGAACGACGATTTTTCACGCACAAAACGTTTTTACTTGAAATGTCGCGCGAGACGTGAGACGTCACCGAGGTAGCTGCTTAATAGTCGTGCTCGTATTGAAATTTAGCTGCACAATACAGCCGATGGCCGAAATGTTTTCCACATCGAGTTCAAAAATAGTTTATATTATTTATACAAACATGCAGATTTGTACATGTATCAACTTCCTTTTAAACTATAAAACCGAATACATAATATCATGTAGAGAGAACTGATGTTTTGTCGGATACCAGAGCGTGGTTACGCGTCAAACGTCGTTTCGTGTATTGTATAATATGAATACGTGATGTATTTCGTACACAATAATTTGTGCTAAAACACCGTACGCTCTCGGTGTGTCGTGTTGTACATCAAAAGTTTAGTTATAATCAACTGCAAAAGTTATTTTAGAACACATATGCCTAGACAAAAGTACAAGTGCGCGAAAGCAGAAGACGAACTTTTGCTTGTCAAATTAATATAATATAGTTTCGTTATTCGATATACGACTAAATATTATACTGATATATATTACATTTACATATTTATACAATCTCACAATCATACCTGTACGTACGTCGGAGTCGAAAAATTATCATATTCGTATAATATTCAAATTTCATTTTTATCATCAATCGAATTACGGTCAACTGCACGTTTACTATAATGTCTCGGGGTAAGTTGATTAATTCACAATTAACATTATCTATAAACGTTTACAGTAGGTATACACAAGTGCATAAGTAATAACATACTATATTATTATATTATGTATAAGTATACTTGGAAATTTGTAACGAAATAATAAAATAGTTTGTCTCGGTAACGCCGTTATACATAATAAACTGCATCACACAATACACTTTCGCATGTATAAAACTCTGGCGAACGTGAAAATGAATTACAAACATTGAAATGTTGGTACGGGCAATATGTTAACTTCTATAATATATGTACCTATAAACATAGCAGGGCCAGAAATTATTGTGCGTTCTAAAACGGACACACACCAGACGGTATGCAGATTGAACTATACTTATATAATATATATGTATGCTCTGTCGTATATGCACATAATATTACAAATTGTGTCATCCTTGCATACACGCACCCACGACTCACTGTTGGATCCCCACCGTCTTGAGACGTGAAATTCGCATGTAAATATATATAGCTGACATGTGTAAATATATTCATGTATTCATCAGCGCATAACACGTGTGTACAGGCAGAAATATACGTATATCAGCCTTCAAGACTTTACAACTTCCTAGTCCGTGAATTTATTTCGTCTACGACGAACACTATAACTCCTTCAGCTATAATAATACGAATTTAACGATATTTGCATGCACCTTGTTCGTCGACGAAGTGCCGCAACGCAGGTGGGTGCAAGAAGAAACAAGACTCTAAATTACACCGCTTTTTATCTACATAATATAACGTATAAATGCGTTTTACACCGTAACAATACAATATATTGTGCGTAAGGCGCCGAATGTTCGTACAACATATAATATAGAAATATATTTTTTTTTACCTTTTTCATCCTAAGTTTTCTCTACGCGTTTAGCACACAGCGTGGAGCTAGTCAGTGGGGTATATAATATAGTATGTATAATAATATATATACGTGAATGTACTGCAATAATATACTCTGTGGTTTATATTATCATGTAGGTATTATCGGAAGCAGCGGAGGAGGCGCATCGTTATATCGGTGGTCGGTCGTAAAAGTTGACCGACGCGGCGGCGGTGGCGTACGTCATAAATATTGTGGCCAACCATAAAAACTTGGGCGAATTCGATATTATATGTACGTACGAGCAGAGGTTTAATTTCCCTTATACACATACCCAACGCGTTATTATTAATGAACTCCCTCGGGGGTACGCACGCACACACATACACGTACAGACATGTATATATATATATATATATTACACACTGCTGCAACAGAACGACGATCAAAGGAAAACATCGATGACGACGAAAACACGTACGCAGTACACACACACAGGCGAGTATATTATATACTTAGTTTTCTCTAGTATGGGGAAAAAATATCGACGTGTAATCCTTTGGGGATGGGATGGATGTAGTAGATACTATATACCGCCTATAGCCACGTTGAATTATTATTATTTTACGATATATATATATAGGCACAGTGTACAATGTGAAATCCGGCGAATCCGGTCGTCGCGTGACGGTTTATCGTTTTGCCGGAAAATTGACAAGTGGCAGTGGCGGCGACGGAAATTTCGTCTCTGCTCGTTATTTGTATTATTGCACGTACATTTAATGTATATATATATATATATATATATACATACCTACGAATACACACCGCAGGTATACGCCCAGCTTAGGATATCCGCGCAGAAAAGTACCATCGCGCTTGCACCCTTGTCAACAATCACGACGACTGCTGACACGAACAGGCTCGTTAATTTCGGATTTGCGTGCGCACACTCGATTTGTACTCATTTCACTATCACCGTATAGTATATATATACATACATATTTAGTATAACGTTATACTGTACAAGTTATCGTGTATAATATATATGCACGGCTGCGGAATATTGCGTTAATAAATCTGCGGAATTAACGAGCCGACGATTTCGTTCCAATATATATTGTATAATACATCATATATGTATATATACAATATAGGTATATGTTATTATATTAATATTTGCATATAGACACGCACGCGCATCATGTCATATGTATAAACGTATAAGAATAGCTGCACGACACAGACAATTTAACATTATAATAAATAAATATAATATGTGATATGACATATCGCGACTGTTAGCGAATAATAATTATGGCTTTGTGCGTATTAATATCCTACCGGATTATCAAAAAATGTCATCTCGAGGACGAAATTATCCTGCGATAAACGAAAACGAGATTATCTTGACATTTTTTTTTTTTATATATATCGATATACCTACCTTACTGAACTGCAGAAAATCACTTTATACAGTCATCACTGTTGAGACTATAATGTAGATCAAAATTTAAACTGAAATATTAAATAACTAAACCGTGCATATAATAATATGGTGTACTTATACCGAATTTTACTAAACAAGTCGTATAGTATCGTAGGGTAGTATTGTACTCGAATAAAGTAGGTGTAAAAATATAATTTACAGGCGTTAATTAGAAGAAAAAACTCAACGTAGGCCCCGTCATTTATTTTTTTAATTACATTATATAAAATATAATACATAGTTCGCGCACGGTATACACACGTCATAGTCACACATACATATTATAAGTATCTACTTGCGAAAAAAGTTAAAAAACATTTATAATAAAAACGAGCAAAACGTAATCACATTTTTATACAAGGAAGGAAAAATGATTTTAACGACGCCGGACGAGTGACGACCCGCCGTCGAGCTGTCGGTGTTTGCGAGTATGACGATAATAATAATATTATTATTGCTATAACACAATATATTATAATAACGCACGCGCTTCAGTGTGTGTGTATAATATACAGGGTATTATTATATATAAGTGTATCCGTACGCGACCGAATCTTACGGCGGCCATTGTGTTCGCCAATTGTTATAAAAGAAATTTCCGTCGCGTTCTTTTCGTGGGTGATGAGAGACCGCAGGAGTCATTATAATAATCTGGGCGGCTGCGGTGGTCATTTTTTTTTCACTTTTCCCAACTCGGCGCGTGTTATTACATCGTCGTCATTGTTATGTTGTGTAATTGTCGTCGTCGTCTATCGTCTATTTTTTTTTCACTCGTCTTCTATGCGACGCATACAATATAACAATGTTATAAAGTACGAGCGCTCAGCGCATATTATATACTTTATAACATTATTATAATGGTATACATCTAGTATACTACACTACACTGTATACAGTGTATACGGTACCTAATATGGCCCCCTAGATAAAATAATAATAATAATAACAAACGACTGTACTGACGATGACGATGCGACGATACCTCTCGGGCGTGGCTTGTGAACTCGTCGAAATACGTTTCCAATTGAAAAGTCACATCGCTCGTCCCGACAAAAAGAAATCGTTAATGAAATTAAACGGCCACCGCCGACAAAATCGTACATGATACTTTAAAAACGACAATAAAAGGGCCACGGGAATGACTAATTTAATACGCATAGTGATAATTGTTTGCGCGTTCTATTTTCACGGTTTTCCTGCACGCACGCCCGCACGTAGTATAATATACACTGCGCTGCGATAATATATAATAATTCTAAATGACGTGTTTCTTCCTAAGGGAGACCGGGGGCAACACAACGACGAAAATGACGATGCCGACGGAGGCGACTACGACAACGTCCACCGTACCGTGAAATGATCCAGAAAACCGCAACCTATCCTTTGTCCGTGCTGTTGTAGCGGCGCGGTGTGCGGCTGCGGCTACGGTTTTTCTACACTTAAATATATACCTACTCTCTGGGATTATTATATTATTCGTCGCCATCGGCCGTACAAAAACCCGCGGCTTGATCTAAAAACCATTTCGATAACTACCTTGGCGCTAATAACCGGAAACGGTCGAGGAGGTGACGTTCGAGTTTTCTAATTTACCTGATACGTCGCCTCCGGAGTCTGGACTGCCAGCGCTTTACCAGCGCTACACATTATTATGATTAGCGTGATATACTTACACGTAACGTGCGTAGGTATAAATCTAATAATGTTTATGTGTGTATAGTGTATAATAAATTAATAACGATGGGTCTTGCGCGTATACCATCGCCGCCATAGTCGACTATCGTTAGCGATGATTTCGTAACAAAAATATTTATAATTTAAAAACTTTTACGATGAAAAAAATCAACTGCAGCTGTGTAGACAGCGCGACTAGCTCAATAGGGGACAAAACGATTATTATGATCCTTTTCCCCTCCGTATACGATAATAATCACGACGAAATTTAACATATAAATGAACGAATTATCATATTTGTCTTTATGTATACATATATTGACTTCGTCAAGTCTACCGTCAATCGACATTATGATAATGACGATGATTATGATCGTTAACTAGTAAAATATATGAAATATATACAGCAATAGTAAATAATGTACCTACTCACGAATAAACTGGCTACTGCATTTTATCTTCTGCAAAAAATTGTATATCACATAGTTTATGATTATGATTATAATTGTTGTTTACATAAAACATTAAATTATTGTTTTGACAGATGAGAAGCTGCCTGTTTGCATAAAAAAAAATTATTTAAACACAGATGTAAAAAAAATTAATAGGTAATATAACTGGGTTCGATGTAAATATCTATATTCTGTTATTTGTTCTGGAAATGCAAGTGTTTTCTAGTCCTAGTGTTATATAGGTACCTAGCCATTATATAGACAATCAAATTGCTCGGGCGTAAAGGCTGTGCTTGAACGGGATATACGCGTATAGAGTGTGGATGAAAGAATAAATAAAAAAGAACGACGATGAAAAAAAAAAGGATATAATATAAAAATATATAAGAATATATAAAGACGTCCGAGCGCGCGCGATTCGCGTCCTGGGTGTGACCTGAACTTGTAAATTGTAATGGTAATAATTCACCGGATAATGTTATGTACATGTAAATTCAAAACGAGACTATATACACACACGCGAACGCTCGCGCGATATGTTTACTCCTTTTCCTCTCCGCTCTCTTACACTATACTATGTATAGTATATAATAATATGCCCCGTCATCAGCAACCCCTTCACCTGTACACACCCGCCGACGCAGTCGCAGTGTGTATTGTTTAAGTATATGTATAAATGTTATTCTTTTACTTCTTACACGTATACATTGTTATAGTCTGTAACAAAAACTCGCACCCGATAAACACATATAGGTACATGGCGGCGGCGACATTATCGAACGCACAGGGCACAAAAGGAAACACCATCGTATAATGGTTGTGTGTATATAATAATATAACGCGCGTGTATGCATATATGAGCGAAAAAAACACCATAGTCGTGTATGCTAATTCCCCAGGCCACGAACATTATATCCGTTTTGCCGTCGGCCGGAATGTCAGGCCTGATTTAATTGACCTTTAACAGAATGAGCGGTTCGGCGGCGGCGGCGACGACCCAATCAATTTTCAAAATGCCACATAGGTTATCCTGCAGCTTATATCCTCGCCGCCGTTTTTCTCTCTCTTTTACTCATCTTCAGTTATTACATATATTATATAAATTTATCAAAAACTTATGCGTGTGTGCGCAGCAGTGTGTATAGTATATAGGTGTTTGTGTGCGGAGTAATGTTTTATCTCGACCAGGCCGCCACCGGTGTGATAGTTTCTCACGGTCCAAATAAATCCTCCAAACAATATTTGCAGCATAATCTCATCTTAAAAGTGCTGACTAATCTTTCCCGCAACGACAGCGGCTTAAAAACTATAATCAGCACAGATGACCGTAAAAACACGTAGATGACGACGCCACGACGGTGTTTTTGACACAATTTCACAGTTTCACGACATTCTTTCAAACGTTAAAAAAATATTTATTATTACACCCGACTATAATAAGCAATTGTTTTCTTAATATATAAAAGTCTAAATTGAAAAACAAAATTATATCATAGTAAAATGCGTGAATCAAGTCGAATACATCAATGAAAATACTTATTTTCAACGTTGAATTGAATTACTGTAAAAATTGGTTATATGTATAGTATATATTGTATTATGTGTACGTGCAAAATATACGTTCTACAGTACAGCTTGTAATAGTTTAAACGATTACATTTAATTGGATAATATATAAAATTTGAAAAAAATATATTTATTTGCCATACTGGAATTAATGTGTTTTTATATTTTCAGGAATTTAAATTTAATAACACGTGTATGTATGAATAGCATATAATAAAATTATGATTTAGGTACCAAAAAAAAAAAAAAAAAAATGGATTTTTTTTTTGTGAATAAATCTACATCAAATATGAAATGTTAGTTTAGACCAACTACGATGTATAATATAATAATATAATTATATTATATTATACTACCACAAAATGTGATTAGTGGTATATATTTTTAAGATTCTATAAATTTACTTTGTAAAATATAAATAATATAGGTATTTTATTAATTATATGAAAAATGAAGGTACTTATTTTATTTTATTGAGTATTTGAGTAGGATATTTATAATTTTTATCTATAGACTATTCAAAAAAATGCAATTTTTGTTTTAGGATTTAGTATAACAAGTCCGTTGAACAAAACATTAGGTATTTCTATTATTATTTATACGGAATAATATATACAATATACATATATAATATATTTATACATATATATATTATTCTACCAGAGAACATAGCTAATAGGTATTCCGTCATACCGATTATTTGGTATATGACTAATATTTAAATTCTATAATTGTATCTATCTTTCGCGGAAAGCAATGCGAAAGCAGTTCCCACGTCGTTATTGATTCTAAACCGAATAATAAAAGTTGTAGGTACCTATCTATTTATTTGATTAGAAATGTATTAACTTTTTCACCTATATTTAGTATATTATAAGAAATCAAGTATACAACGCAATGGTTTATTTTAATTACTAAGATCCTTAGGCACATTATACATAAATATCTAACATAGGATGATTTATTCATACGCATTATTATGGCAATATAAATATTTTCTGTGAATTGTATTTAACGAACTTTAGTCTTATCCGGGTAATCAATAAATATAATATACATGGTAACTGGGAAGTTATATTTTGATAACATGATACCTTCGCGGCTTCGCAATAAAGCTACGGGGGGCGGAAACGTGGGTGACTTTAATAGTTTTCAATGAGAAAACAATAAATTTAACGATTACTAGTCCGAAATTAATGGACAATCGCGAACGTTAAACGGTTTTATTGCTAAAATACGACCGTTTAATAAATGTCGGACAAATCCCATAAAGTCGATTGTAGTTAAAAACTGTGTTAAATAAATTTAACAAAAAAAGAAAAAAAACAATGTACCTACAACTATATAGGAATTATCAATTAAGTAACTATTAAAAATTATACTTACCGACTTCTTGTAAAAAATTACAAAAGAATTCAAACGGAAAATATACTTTAGATATTAATACCTACTATTTGAATAATTAATTTCAGCAAACAAAATAAAATAAACGAGCGTAGGTGATATTATTTGCACACAGATAGGAAGGTATATAATATTATGTTGTTTAAATAGTGTAACTATTATATATATGATATAATATATATTATATGTATTATATTATTATATAGCTTAAATCCGAGTACGAGTGGGTATGGACTAAATATAAATATGGTTAATCAATAATTTTATGTAAGTGCGTTAAGTCGTCCCTAAAACAAGTATGAACGTAACGAATGTTAGTTTAAAAAATATATAATAATATACGAAGAGAATTTTTCTTTATCAAGTGGAAACCACGCCTGTTCTTAATCAATGACAACGATTTGTATATTATTATATTATCTTTAATAAGTTCATACTGTATATTATATATTCGACCAGCTATTTAATGGATCTTACGAAATATTATAAAACAATATTAAAAAATTAATGTTTTCACCTGTAATCCATTACGTGCGGTACTATAACGCAGTGCGGATGACTATCGTGTGAGGCCACTATTTTCATCGAGTTCGTTAAAAACATACAAAGCGAATACCCTACCTATGGATGGTTACTGGTTAGTATATACATCGCGTAATTATTAGTAACAATACGTGGAACGCATATACAATTGTACATAAGTACTGATGACAGCGGCGTCGGTGATTATTACTGTGTCTATATACATATTATCGTTCTGCCGTCGTGTTATTTAAAATATCGTAATAACTGTCACTGCAGAACAGCCGAGGTGGTGACCGAGTGCGGACTCGGTAGTGCATCTAATAATAATAATATATACATACATATTATACGATGTACGTTGCACTAGTGTTATAGGACACGGCCAAACGCATTGTAATTGACATTAGAATAAAACGCACATCGGCGTTGACGGCCGTAATTGACGGTTATGTTAATATGTGCTCCGCGGATGTGTACCAATAAAGGATGCAATTCACTACGCTCGTTTCAGTATATACTTGCACGTGCTCGCGCGCTATATTGTTAATCGAAGTAATAATTCGTTATTTGTACACATTGTGTATTATAATATTACATAAAATACTCGTATGTACGGCTATTTAAAATTATAATAGACACACTGAATAAAATGTACCGACATATCATATAAGATATGACGATCGATATATAACACTTGTGGGGGGGAGGGACCATACGCCCGCGGAAAATCAGAGCAATATTATGTCGTTAAAAAAAAATAATTTAAATTATTTTCAGTAACGCCAATCGAGTAAATTATTATACTACAGCATATAATATGATATATGCATATTGCATGATGAGCTTTACAAATTGAAGTGACAGTGACACAAATTTGTTTTCACCGGACAACGGCCAATACTTTTAAAATTATCAAAATACTAGTGGTTGGGACGCAACTATTTTTATTATTTATAAAAACAGTTGCTTGCCATTGCTATTTTTTAAAATTATTGTTTACTACCTAATAATTGTTTAAATGTAAAGAGCTATATATTATATTAGCAGAATTTTTTTTTAAATGTTCTCGTATCAAATAACAAATAATCATGAAATATTTTAATGTCTTATCAATATCAATATTAACTATATATATTGAATTATCATGATTCAGAAGTTTATTTATCACAGAATATTTTTTAACTATCATCAAGTAGGCAGCAATAAATTTTACTACGCTAAGCGTGAAGTTTTAACTAATTAGTGTAATTTAGCACGCCACTACATTGTGTATACTGTAGTAGAGCTATAAATAAACTAGCGTAGGTACTACAATTAGGGCGCTACTTTCGACTACCTACTACAAGATATCAAATAAATATTTCTAATCGATATGACTATATGTATAATATTATCCAAGACACACCTACTGAAATCTCTTATTTGTTATTTATGTATAGTGGCTAGATTGGACTTAACTTTTTGTCTATTTGTGAATGAAGATATTTTCAAAAAAAAAAAAATATGTTTGACGACCATCACTGCCACAACCGCAACTAAAAAATTAACAAATTTATTGAAGTCACAGGAAAGAAAATGGCAACAAGTTTGCTGTTTTCTACTGATAGAATCACAACGTATTTCTAGGTATACATATAAAAATGATTGAAGTAGCAAAATAATAATAGGTACATAGGTACGTATTATAATAATAATATATAATATCTAATCCAAATACATTTATGTAAATGCCAACATTTTAATAAGTAATATTTATTCAACCTAAATAGATCGGACAAGAAAAAAGGTGCACCGCTTATGCATTGCAATAAGTTCTTTAATATATTTGTAGCTGCGATATAATAATAGTGTTGTTAGATGCGTATAGTAAATTACAAAAATGATGGTATATATTATATATATATATATATATATATTTTATTTTTTTTTGGCAAAATATCTATAATATTTGCTCGAAGCACCGAAATATTGAGGTTTTTGTGGAGCTGAGTTGGGTAGGTATCTTTATATAATCCATATAACATTCTCTATTATCCGCGATCGTATTATTGATACATTATCGTAAAAAATTTACATTTGAAAACAAAAAGATTTATTGATTTTAGAAGGCAGCAGGGGTTTCGTTGCCCGAGGTTTTATTTTTTTTTCTACGACGGTGAAATAGTAAAACACTCTATATATATATATCGATAATAATGTAGATACTTTTTGTGAGGTGTGGTCCCACGAAAAGCTCGTGATAATAGTTATTATTTATTACTATTATGGTAGTGCAATATGATAGCAATAGTTTGTATTATTTTTCCGATTTTCGGAGCGACTTAGGTTCAAGACCAAGTGCAATAATATACCATGGCGTGCGGCGATTTCGCCCGGAACCACACGAATGACAATACGAATAATATACGTCCTAATATTATATATATATATACGTAATGTGCGGGTACTTTGTACACATCGCACGCGGGAGAATTCCAAGCACGTTTACTTATATATATACTCGGAGCAAGAGACAACGCTTTTAATTGGACTCGTCGGACACGCCCAGTTTTCGTATACTGCCTCCGGCGGTGGCGATATACCGCTCGCCGGCCCGCGAACGAACGATGACGGACGGACGCGGACGTACGGACGGACGTCGCCGCACACGAACGCACGCACATCGTATGGGTATATAACAGTAATATAAGTGTCCGAAACAAAATCTGTATAAGGCTTCCCGTCCATCGGTCGCCAAGCGCGATTCAATATAATGTTATGTACCTATAGGTATACCCGGGTAACCGCGCCACCATTTTACCGATCGGATTACTCTCCCTCTCTATACGAATTACAATATAATAATAATATTATATACATATATAGGAAGTATATATGCATAAATCCCTCCACACTAACCACCGTGGATACAACAATATTTCACACCCTAGAAAATCCGATATTATCGTCTTCACTCGCCGGACGACTGATTGCCGCGCATGCGGAAATAATGATATGGGATACATAATACCTATATATGTATACAGATACAGTGTGTATATATGTGATACAGACTTGAGACTTACGCCACAGCGATGAATGTGCACGCGTATATGTAGATAATATGTATAACATCCTATAAAGGCATACTACTACAGAGAAGTCGTGGCCGGCCTCGGACTAAGTATATATATTATGTGAGTTAACATAATATTCAGGTTAAGAATGTCAAACAATGATTTTAATTCAATTTTAAGATCAACTACTTGTATATATTATTATTTATTATATATCTACCAATTACCAGATTTCTCAAAACTTGCCAAAATGTAATATCAGATATCACATTAATAATTTACATAAAAATAAAATGCAGTAATTTTTTGCTATAAAGCCTGAAAATCCGATATTTATTTTCACTTGTCAGATGATTCGCAATATAATAATAATACAGGTATAAGGAATATCTGACTATATATATAATAAGGGGACACATTTTACACTTACGATAACGGCGAGTATATATAGATATATTTATAATATAACCGATATATAAGGAGGTGATGACGGAAGTATATACATAATATGTATAATGTTTATGATAATATATAATGGTATTATTATGATAAAAATGCATGTAAACTGTAAGTATAGGAATATTTTTTATATAGACGTGCGTCGCCAGGGGAGAAACGTGCGTGCGAAAGAAAAATAAAATCAAAATTCACGTGTCGGCGTGTGCATAAATTACATGTGTCGACCCATCGTGTTTTCCTATTTAACTGTGTACCTATTATACTAACGGGAAAAATCGGAAATTACGAAATCACTGTAGGTTACGCTGTACGCGTTAAGTTATAAGTGTACGAACATAAGCTGCAGCTACGCAATACTTATATATACTCATATTTGCCGTGACTCGGAGGATATAAACGGGTGAATTAATAATTATAAATAGGTATATAATAACTCAATTCTATATTGCGTGCGATCCGTGGAGGGGTGACACCACGTAGTTTTAACATGATTTTAACACAAGGTGAAGTCGATATACTACCTATATATTATAGCCCTCAGCTCGCGAAGGACCGATAAACGTTCAATATCTGGTCGTTTCCACAGATATATATGGCGAGTAGCGCCGATGTACCTACAGATTAAAAGCGAGGCATTTGCGGATCGGAATTATATAAAATAATACAATGTTGTACCGTACTGTCGTCGCGTTTCCCATCGAATTTCCACGATTGCGTTATCGCATACGAGAAACATAATATTAATTATTATTATACGAAGCAGCAATAGCTGATCAAGTCAACACGTACAACATTTGACCGTCAAATCGTCCACCCAGAGTTTGTCTCCAAAGACCGCGTTTTATAATCGTATACGCGTGCCCGCAGTATTACATCTACTTACTTACGACGCGCTGAGCCGTAAAACTTGTTTCCTACAAAGTTTCTAAAACCCTTTATACACTGAGTATTTGTTGTAGTATATATATCTATAAGAGGAAATACGACAGATCCACAGAATTTCGTATGCAAACTTAAGTACTACGTCCGAAAATAAGGCGGGCCAAAATAGTGTTTTAAAACTAATATGTAATATACATATAATTGACAGGGTTTATCGGTAGGGGTATGTACTATGTACATACACTAAAAAGTGGAGCAGTAGTGCGGGCAGTGCACCAATACAGCTGATCCGTGGAACACTCGATGGACGTTAATTATTTTTTTTTTTCCGGGAATGTGTCACTTTTGACGTCTAGTTGACCTCATTCGTTAAAAGCCTCGCGTACTCCGGGGACGTTAAAAATTAAAATATTCACTTCTACGAACATAAAATGTAATACTTCGAAAATTTTCAACATGTAATAATGTTTACTAATTGAGTTCAATCGAAAGTTTTAAACAATCAAATAGAAAATAATTATAGATAATATATATTATGAAAGAAAATGTATTATAAGTGGAAATAATACTACAAATCTGCTTTGGTTGTGTATGCTTACTTACTATATACTTATACGATATAGACATACTACAATGGAGTTGTGATGTGGTATTAAAAGATTAAAGAAAGTATAGATCAAACGTTATCCAACGAGAAGGGTCGAGTTATAATGAAAGTCAATAGTTTTCTTTCACAAAAACTCGGTTTATTCTTTGTCTATGAATGTTTTCTTAGGGAAATATAAAGGTGTTAGCCCAATAACGAATAAACCGTATTATTTTTGGGATGAGCATATGGTTTTCCCTCGCGGAGGGGTGAAGGATCGTAAAAGAAGATTACTTAAGTATATCAAATCGGAGACCGCCAGATCATATATGGGTTTTGATTAGGGTAGAATCGAAAAAATCTATTAGCCCCACTGTACAAGATTCCGTCGCTATAATCCGTAGTTACACATGTTGTTAGATTTCTTAGAAGCATTTTTATTATCATCCATAAAAACAAATAAGAAAATTTGAACGGCGCGCTTACGGATTGCGTATAATACATAACTATAATATAAGTAAAAGTATACAATTTAAAATCTGTCATCTAATCGGGACTGGCAACGATGCTGCAGCACCAATCCGGTCCATTTAACATCAAAACTCCATATAATTCGGTCGTAGATTTTTATGATATAGATTTTATCTAGTGGAAAAATACGCCAGTGAAATTTATACCAGCATGTAAAACTATTTTTTCTCTATGCTCCACTTACTACCAATAAACAATAATACACTGTATACAAATATCGTATGAGATCATTGACTCACCCCTGCTGCGTTAGCGTCTGGTCCGTAAGGGTACGTAGTCCATCGTAGGCTGGGTTCGGTAGTGGTGTCCAAAAGTACGACTAAAACAAACAAATAAAATATATTATTATACAGAAAATAAGGGTGCGCGAGTATTGCTTGCAAAATGTGTATAATACAATATTATGTATTATTTATACAATGAAAAAACATTAATTTCGAACTGTTATTGGAAGTGAAACCCATTAAATTCTCAACATTATAATATAAATATGTGAACTGCTATAATTATAGTAGTATGATTATTTTCACTCTTATATATATAT
>VUJU01001897.1:0-15721 GCA_009835225.1 Aphis craccivora
CATAGGTACTTCGAACGTAGTGTATATAAATGTATAATAATTTATACAACACACACGAAATAATACTAGTTTCGAAATTCAAATAACTATTATATAATTTACGACTCATCACTCAACACTGTAATCGAGTATAATTCTATTAATAGTAATGGTAGAAAATTACCAATCCCAATCTAGTGATTTCGTTTAATCACACAATAAAAGCGTCACTTGTGGTAACTTAAAAAAAAAAATAGACTATTTTTCTGTAAATTATTAGAAAAATTAAAAAAAAAAAGGTAATTATTATGTGGGAGTCTCTTATTAATTGAATCTTGTGGGGGCTAAGTTAGTTAGTTACCTAGCTAAATTGTTATAAAATGTAATTTGGTTATTAATTATTATGCACTTGATTCTAGGATCTACTTGCAAAGTTTCCTATCCTATTCAATGGAGATTAAACAAAATCCGAACTATAATTGAGATTTTCTGACCATTCAAAGATAAACTATAAAAAATTTAGTTACTGAACAACGAAAACGTTGAGATATTACTTATCTACGGTATCACGGAATTTTAACTTTTTTCCATTAGAATCAAGCTCATTGTCATTTTTTTAATTTGTGGTTTCTGTCCTTTTTTGTTTTATTTTTTTACGAATTGAATATAAATCTAATAATGAACGTTGAAGCATTTTAGAGTCACCACCTTGGACGAAATTTGCCACAAACTTCAATGAGTAGCGACGGGCAGTGCACGTTTGGGCACATTGATAAAAATTTCAACACATTTAAATACAAATCATATACCTATGAATGATCTAAAATATAGTGCTATACCTACTCATTTATCGCTCGAAACCTAATTTCCAAACCAATTTATACCATTGCTAACAAAAACGATTCTGAGTGAAGCTCGGTGGATAGAATTACATCCTAATATTCAACAATCTATAATTTTTTATATAGTAAAAATTATAAAATATTTTGAAAAATTTACCGTGTCTCTAGGTAATGCTAATATAAGTAAACAACCCAAATTTCAAGTTTTTACTAATGTTTTTAACCAAATTATAACAAAAAAACTCCCAAAATTAAAAGGTCTATAAATATTTCAAAAATGGCTAAAAGTTTTCGAACTTTAAGCTGTTCGAAACAAAATCTAAAATACAACAAAGGTCTCTTTTTAATTTTCATTTAAAGCAATATTTCTGGTAGAAAACGTCGTCCGTAATTATTTAATATTATAAAATCGCGAAATCATACGTTTTTCTCCTTTAACCGCTTTTATTTCGAGTACCGTTTCGAAAATCGAAAAATGACCTCTTTAAAGTACCAGCTCAAGAACATTAAATTTCAGAAAATATGCTACATTTGATACTTTTGAATAAGTTTAGGAGGAGAAAAAGTGTTTCCAGAATAAAAAAAAATTAAGAGAAATAAACATAATATTGTACAACCAATACATTCCTCGCTTCACTCTGAATCTAAAGACTAAAATACTTAGAAAATTCTATAATTTCAGTTGTCTATAAATAACTCAAAAAAAAAAGCCAAAATATTTTGAAAATTTAACTGTATCGATAACCTTAGTATTAACATTTGGTGAAAATTTCAAGTATTTGCAGTGACTAGTTTTTGAGTTACAACCATATTATAAAAAAATCGATTTTGTTGAAAACTGGTTTAGCGTGAAAATTCCGATTTTTCCGTCACTTTTTTTTTATTTTTCTCGGCTTTTTTGAAAATTGTTGGAAAATGTATAAGTACTTTTAACCTCTATAATGCACCAAGGAATTCCATCGGAAACCACCACTAAAGTTAGGTACACAAAACACAAAAAAACACACATCATTGTAAAATCAATACATTCATCACTTCGTTCAAAATCTAAAATATACTTCTATATCACTTAGTCCAATGGTTCTCAATCAGTGTGCCGCGAGATTTTCTAGGTGTGCCTAGAATTAAAGTGTGTAGTGATTAAAATTTTTTATTTATTCTGTTTAATAAGGTATTTTATCTCTTTGTAAATGCATTTACCTCAAAATTATTTAAACATTAGAATAATGGAAATTAAACTGACTGAAGTAAATAAAAAATAAGTTTTGAAAAAAAGTTAACATTTAAGCGAAAAATAACGATTGTTTTAATGTTTTTTGTTGCATACAAGTAAGCTAGTATTCTATTTCTAGGGGAGTTGAAACTGTTATGATGAGTATTATATGTTTTCATTTACAGTGAAGATTTATAAATACATTAATTTTAAGTTATTAACTATTTTTTATTTATATCACGAACCTCTTTATACCTTTCTAAGTCTAAATAATATTGACTGATTTTAAAATCAATAATAATAGTACGAATATGACATTATATTACTATTATAATAGTAAAAAATATTAAAAATGTGAATATTTTCAACAAAAATTAATTCAACCTACCACATTATTGAATCTAAATTAAATTAAATATTTAATATATTATATAATGGTATAATTTAATATACTCACTAATATTACCACAGATGTTATATTATTTCACAGACAATGATTTATCATTAAATTCAAGTTTAACACTTACAGTTACACAAGTTACAGTAACAGAAGTACAATCGAACCATAGTTTACGCAGGGTAAAGCAGAGTGAGTTCCCTGATTTTTGAAACATATCTGGTAAAAACATATAGTCGCGGTCCACACAAGTCTAAATAAAAGAAACATAATAATAATAATAGTTGGTAAAAGTGGGTGCGTGGACAATTATTTTTAATTATTTAATTTCATAGTTTATGGATGAAAGGAGAGGGTAGTAACTGACGCTGATGCCTCAACTGAGAAAGTTTACTTCTAGCCACTAATTATTTGTTTATAAATGTAAATTAATAATGAACGAAAAATGTAGTTTAAAAACAAGTGTTGTTTATATTTAATTAAAAATGTTTTTTATACCGAACTTCATAGGTCTATCTAGATACCGGTAGTTCTTCATCAGCGTGTTTTATTATATTATACTATATATATATATATATATATAGGAATATAGGACACGGAGTGTGTCGTGTCAAGGAGCGTAACCGTTTTGATATTTAATACATCAAAAAACAAAAACTTAAGTTCCACGTGTAAAATGTGAATTTCTTGTCAACTTATTACACTCACTAACTCAAGAATTTCGAGTTAATACTCAGATATCTCATCAACCGTATAGTATATTATAGTTTAAATTCTTTGTGGAGCAATGAATGTATTGATTTTACAGTAATGTGTTTCTATATAATTTGTTTTGTGTGGAAGAAAAACTCTTCGATCTTTGAAATAGTCGAGGGAATAAAAATTAGGAAAAAACGAAAAAGTTTAATTACTTACCTAAAACTAAAATTCTTCTATCTCGATTGTTTCTTTTATAATTCAAAAATAAATAAATATATTATATTCATACATTTTCATCAAATATTTAATATCGTTTTTTAACATTTTTTTTTTTCAAATTCAAATTTCAACGATATTTGGTTATTTAAGTGAGTGATTCACGTATAAATTTATCCATTGACAACTATTGTTATTTAAATATAAACAGTGCAAACTCTTTATAACGAAACTGTTTACAACATTAACATTACATAATAATGTTTGGTTTGCTATATAAATCATTAGTGGATTTATTTTCAATAGCATAATAGTCACTCCCAATAACGAACTAATATTTTATGCTTCATAATACAATTTAAGTGTGATCGTATAATTTATAAAAGTAATCGGCATAAATGCTGACATTTTCATGTAGGTACGATTATATAATTTCGTTATCTACTTTTATGAAAAAATATTGGCAGAGTAAAGAAGTTTAAGCAGAGATTTGAATTATTTTATAAAATATAGTACGTATAATAATTTAATATAATAACTATAGTATATTTTAATATAATAATAAATAATATGTAATTAACAATTTACTCGTGTACTTAATATAAAAATAATAATGTGTATGATAAATAATAAATAGTAATACATAGGTTTATACCTTTATATATAAATAATTATTAAAATTTTGATTTTTTAAAATATTTCTATTACGAACACTCTGTATATAGTAAGGAATCTCTTTTTTTCTTCAGATTCGCTAAAAAGTATTTTCACTTTATTAACCGAAGAAACTTATAAATTCCATATTTACTGAAATCGTTCATAAGAGATTTTAAAAAGATTTACACTAAATTAACTAATAGTTTGAAATATTCGATTTTTTTTCCTATAAATATCAATAAAATTGTTATAAGTATTAGATTATAAAGCTTTGAAATTTAAAAACAGATTCTTATAATATGCTGTACTTAAATAAATTAAAACGTTTTGAAAATAATAAAAAAAAAATTATAAGAGCTTTTAAAGTTCAAATTTTTATAAGATTCATAAAAAAAATCTATATGTATACCATATATATACCTATATGTATCCAAAGTTTATGAAATATTTGGAAGGTCTTGAAACTTTTCGTTACTTCTTATAGGTAATATAATTATGTACTATACACAGAATAGTATAATACAATACAAATAATAATATTTAGACTAAATTTCAGCTATTTATACTACAAACCTATTCACTATAAATTATAGTAGAATGTCGGTACTGATACCTAAATAATAAATTATTAAAAATAAATAGTTATGACAAATAATAATAATAATAATAATAATAATAATATTAAATAAAAAAATAAAAAAAATAAATAAAAAAAAATTAAATTAAATATTATAATAATAATTATGACAAATGAGTAATGACTATATTATTATCAGAAAAAAGTAGCTTAATAGAAAAATAAATCACTTATAACAGCGGTTCTAAACCAGCTTTTTTTATTCGTGTCACCTTTAGCCACTAGAATCAAACACTGCGTCACCCTTACATCAAAATAATAAACAATCTTAGTTGTATATTTTAAAATAAAATTATTCTATTATTCAATACATATATATATATAAAATACACAGTAAAAAAAAAAGTTCAAAACAAAACGTTGATAATAGTAATGTAAATAATAATATGATTTTATTTTTGCAAAAATTAAATATTTTTCCAGTTTATATTTAGTGTCACCCCTGTTGAGAACCACTGACTTATAAAGTAATATACATAAACTCTTATATATTTTTATAAGTAGAGGCTGATATTATTGTCTCTACTGAAAATAGTTTTTCATATGAAATGATTTATAGTTGAATTTAAGTGTAATACAACCACTATTGCATTTATCTAGTCGATACCGAGGTACACTCGACACTTAACATATAGCAAAGCAACTTCTTCGGTATTTTCAAAATATTATTTTATACCTACTTATAAATCCTTCGACTTTTACACAAATATTGATACACTTAGATTGTTTTTTTTAAAAAAGTATGTAAATTGTTTTTTTAAAAAAGTATGTAACTGTTGGTTCTATAATTATTTACAAGTATGATATACCTATCTACGACTTACGTATTTTACTCCAATCAATGTGACATTATATTATATTGTGCTTTTGCCTTTTATTAAATTAAAAGTACCTATTAATACAATGAAACATGGTTGAAAGACATCTGACATTAGTCAAGAATCGTAGAGACAATAATATGAAACGAAATTCAACATTTTAAAATTTTCGTTGCCTCGTATTCATTTATAATTCTTAGTTTTCTTTTTCAAAATCATCTCTATTGGATCTAATAAGTTTTTATTCATGTATACTTTCAATATTATTTCAACTAAATTTATTGTCGAAATACTTAGTAGTTGAACGTACGCGTACAAAATCTAAAAATAATTCGGATACTTTTATTTTATTGAAAGAAGACGTGAGTGTTGATAGTTTTGTAAGTCGTTGGTCATTTGTACTTCCTGCTTAGAATTCGTAGAAGGATTTTATAAAATGCAATTCACCTTTCAAAGGTTAAATGTAGTAAATATGATGTACCTATTATAAACTTTTAGATCCTTTATGCGTCTTCCCTTTAACAACAAACTTTTACTTGAACACAGCTTTCTATGGTTTAAAATGCTCACCTGAAAGTCCCCGACATTTATAACATAATATAATAAATATTAATAATATGTATGGTAATAATATCAATAATTGTTATAAATATTGAAAATTATATTATTTAAGTTATAGTTGTAAATAATAAACGGCGCTTTCGGCTTTTGTTCACAGAAAATACAAAGATATGTATACCTATAAGGAACTTATATTTAAACATGTGTGACATTTTATTTTACAATAAACTACTGTTTATGTAAATGGAATGTATGGTTGTTGTTAAGTAGTACACAATGTATGTAAGTATATATACAAGATAAGGGAAGTTATAATTATTATCACACAAAACAGCAAATTTGACAGGTAAAAATTAAACATAGTAGAAAAACACTTAGAATTATGTATATCATGATATCAACCGAGTATAATTTATTATTTATGATCATTATAGATCAATATTATACATTATTACAGTCTTAGAGTTCTTTCAAAAAACAATATAAATATACATCAAATACAAATACAAATATAAAACAATAAATGTCATTAATAGGTGTACATAATATATTAAATAATTACAGCCTTACAAGTAATTAACATCTTGATATCATAGTAATATTTTTGTAGAAAAAAAACACCATTAATGTTTTTTTTCATCATCCGAATATGATTATTCAAATAAATATAAAAATTTTAATAGTCTTGTATAATGTTTATTTATTAGGAATTGTTTTTATACATAATATTATACCTATTATAAACTAAAAATATACACAAAATTGAAGTTTTCATCTGAAGAAAATCCCAGATCATCTATTTTATAATGAACTGATATTTTATTTAGCGACATGACGTAGCTATAACGACATCGATGGAATTAGATTCATGAAATAAAATTAAAATTAACATTGACCTACTCTAGCAGTGTACAAAAAGGACTCCGATCTTCAGTTTATTTAGACATTTAGTATACATTTTATCTTTATTGACAATGTTCGTAATGAAGTACTAGATAGTTATCGGCTAGAAGACATGAAGACACAAAAGTTTCCATGTGAACTACTAACTATTCAAAACTATGCCTATGTTTCAAAGTAAGTAACTTGAATCAAGTTTTTTAATAATCTAGTATTCTAGTTTAGTAGGTTTTCTTTTAAATTTTAATTAATATATAGTTACGAACTCAAAAAGAATACAAATAGGTTTGAATTATATACTAAAAAGAATGTAATATTGTATAGCAACATATCCCTCTATAATAAAAATTACAATTTTAATGAAATTCTATAATTTTTATGACAAAACATAAAATATGAAACGCTAAACATTATAACCTATTAATTTAATACAAAATACAAACATTTAGTTAAAGTATTCATATTAAAAATTGATGCTGAAGTATGATTTCAGATTTGTATATACATATTTATTTTTAAATTCTTGTATAATTATCGTCTTTGTAATAATTGATTTATATATATTTTATAATTGCGTCAGTTCTTCGTATAAAATAAATTATTGGCCATTTATAATATAAACTTTCTCAGTATTATTCAATACTAAAAATTTAATATATATATATATAAATGATTGATGTAGTCTTCTAATTTCATCAACTCAAAATATATAACTACTTGAGTGGTGAATCGGGTCTCTAAATAGTATTACTGTTGATTATTATCATAATAATTTGTTACATTTGTTTTATAAATTATCATTATTTTATTATTTTAAAAATGTTTATAAACTGTTTTCTGGCCAAACCAATCATTATTATAAAAATATGTAAATAATATTCATTATAGGTAATTATTAAATTATTACTCTCAAATTAGACGTTTATAAAACAAAATAAACCGTCTTTTTTTATTACTTCAAAATTTAAATACATAATTATGTAAATTTTTAAATTATCGTTGGACTTGTAAAAATATTATAAACAATGAGTTAGGTACAAATCAACTCGATAATAAAAATGATAATATTACGCTATGGTTAGGTTTATTTCCTAAATTAAAATATTAAATGTACCTCATCGTTTTAAGATTATTACAAAAAGCATAATATACTTGTATTTCTTTTGAAATATCTACGGGAAGGGATGCTCGATGATTACCTATTTGGCTGACTTTGGCAAATGATTTCGAATTTATACATTATTATTTATATTATAATACAATCGTTAGCAACACACATTTCTCTGTGGAATCGCCGGCTGATCACGAGCACGTGCCCTTAATTCGTCCAGTGTTCATTAGGGTCAATCCAGTCACCCACTCTAAGTTTGGTCCACGAACAATTTTAAAGTGCCTCGTGGCATACCATAATTGCTATTTTTAATTCCGTTCCTTGTCATCTCTCCGTTATCAATAAGCATATTATACTAACATCACCAGATGGATTGCCCTTCGTTTTTAATTTAATGTACCTACCTGTAGTATACAAATCACATATAGTATTCAATCACTGTTATATTTTATATTGTTATATAGTAAGTTATCTAAAATAGTATTGTTTATTTTCAACCAGCTCAGCCCATACAATTAATGATAGATAAATATTATATAAGATGTTATACAAACTATGGTACTTATAATATATTATATTCATGTCATATCATTTTTTTATGTCATAATATTTGGTTTACGGTTTCCGGTTACCGAAAATAAATGTAATTTACTTCCAACAGCCGTAGGTTAACATTTTTCTTTCTTTTTTTTTTTATAAAAACGTATTATCTACGTTGATACTTTTAGTAGATATTATTTGTTTCCCTTCGAATCTAAACTACTAAATAATAATTATTTACGAGAATTATTCTCGTATTTTAATCATTCATGATATACTCGTAAATATAAATGCATTTAATAGCATGCGTGTTTATCAGACTAACTACATAACGGATATATACCTACGTACAACAAGCAGATAAGTACTCCGTTTTATGATTACGGAATCGTACAATATTATTATGTATTGGTGAAATAATCTGATCATTTTAGTGACTAGTTTTTGACTAAATGCATGCCATTTAAAAATGAAGATAACTTATCGATTGGCGTGTTTAGTGAATTGGACAGGAATTTAAACTTGCTTGATAAAATACATGGCGTAAGTATAAACATCAGAACTAAAGATTAGTTCTAAACTAATTCATAGTTGTGAGAGCAATGTTAAACATTGTTAACACACGGATGTTGTTGACATTATTTGATTGAAACTGTATGAAAAAAAGTAAACATTCTTCACCCACTATAGATCACTGTTTCAACAGTGAATGGGGGGTGGGGGGCGAGTATAATAGCAGCTGAGGTGTGATTTATTATGTTGTAAAGCGATTAAGAGTGGAATTATTTGAACAGTAATTTCGAAAAACGTAGAGGAAAAAATTAAAAATAATATTCGAAACCTGAAAAAAAAAAAGATTAAAAAGGATTAAAATAAGTTTATGTGCTTAAAACATACCTAAAATTAAAAAATAATTCCAGTCATGGCAGCGAGCTGTGCATTTATCTACATTATGTACCTTTTGTATAATATTTATATGATGGTAAATGTATAGGTAGGCGGTACTCATAAATACAATTGTAGTTATAGTTTACAAATAACTCAATCAGAACTCTGTTGTAGGTATTGAATATTTTTAATTGCTTTGGTAAGTTATGTATAGTTAGAATTCAATAGAGCTACTTTTTCTGTTATTAATTAGTATCCTTTAATAATGTATGAATTCTGCTATAAAAAGGTGAACATTATTATTAAAAAATAAAATAGGTAGGTCATATAAATATATATCATAATTATACTCGTAAGTCATTTTATATGATAGCGAGTTATTTATTACTTTTCAACCTATACTAATTTAGTCATAATAATATATTTTGTTTGCAGTAATTGTAGACATTTTTTTTTCTTAAACTGTCACTAAAAAACCGTAATAATTATTAATGGAAATGTAAGTTTAAATCTGTAACTAAGTTTCCTTTTAGATTATGTCTACAAGAGCTATGATTATCTTTTATGAAAACTTCCAATAAGATACTTTATGGTATATTTGAATACGGATTCTATAAAAATAATGCATTGAATGGAATATTTTATAGTTATTTTATTACTGACATCAAGGTACTTTTTCGACATGGAGGAATAATATAGGTCAGTAGTAGGTACGTATAATACACATTATTTTAGATTTCAACGTAAATATGATTCCGAGTAGAGCCAAAAATGAAAACATTATTAAAACATAATTATCTATTATGCATAATAAATTTCTGAAAAACAACAAACACTATTATAAGCAAACCGAGTTCCTCTCAAAATCGATAAAGTCCTCAAAATTTGGTCGCTATACACTGTGTTTTTAAGAAATGTATTTTCATTTTAAATAAGGTGACTCTTTTATCATGAACTAGGTACTCATTATTTCAAAAACTATTAAAATTGTTGAAAAAATATATTTTCTTTTATATAATTTACAGTCGAAATGAGACAATTATTTATGTTACTTATTGTTATATAAGTTTTTTATTTTTTTGAATGACATACATTTTTAGTTTCATATTCTGAAGCAAATTGTTTTTCAGTGTTTTTCGATCAATAAAAATCTAAATTCAGGCAAGTGGTTTCAGACATAATAATACAGTATAGGTAATACAAATGTCTATTCAGCGTCTGCTGTAGCCTGTAGTAGTAAGTACTACAGTGTCAATAGTTTACCTATTTATACGCTATATAGTACATGCTATAAGATGTTGTGTTTAGTAATTTCAACAGTTGTCTTATATCGACTGGAAATTATGTAAAGAACATATTATATTTATAGATTTTTAAAATATTATAATGAGTATTGTTAGATAAAAGAATCACTCAGTATAATTGGCATAAAAGGAGATAAAAGAAATGTGCTCAGATAATTCTCTGCAGTTGTGTAATTAATACGTCTATAATTTATTGCGTTTTCCACAAATTTGTTTTCTGTAAGTTATTTTAATATTCTTAGTAACATTAGTCATGTGTGTATAACTATCTAACTTCAGCGTACACGTGAAATGTAAAACATGATGTATTCTCGTGTATAAACATTGAATCGTATTATATCCATTTTTCGCCAAAGGAATGCAATTTTTATGTCTTGATTTTGTTTGTTTTTGTTCGTATATTATCATTATATTGTTGACTTTGACCACATAATCTTTCCGTAAAGAAGTCGACTCTAAGAGAATAGTTTTTCCACGTATATATTATAATGCATTCAATGTCTTCTGAACGTGTGTAGGATTATTTGTTTAAGTAAATGTTTACAGACATTCATTAAATCGTGATTGAAACATATTTTTCTTTTTTTAATACCTATACTTATATAACATATAGACATTAATAATATTATGCTTTTTATAACCCATTAGGTTTACTCGTCTGATCCTATAAATTATTTTTCAATTTTTTTGTTAACTTATGTATTTTTAGATTCACAAAATGGATAATTTATAATATAAAATCGGTAGAATATGACGTATTGTTCCGATACCTACACAATTAATTTTTGTGTTCTCTAACATCGCGAGTACGCGTGTGTGCCGTGTATCAATATTGTATTTCACTATTATAACCTTCCACATATAATATTACTTATCAAGAGATATGACTTTGGGTTGTTACACAGATGTAGGTAATATCAGTAAATGACGTCAATGGCGGTATAAAAATAAGATTTTTCGATGTACGTATAAACACACTCGCACACATAATGCCGTACCGTGTTTGATATAATCCAGTTATACGTTATACATATTGCAGTATAGCAATATTACAGTATAAACACGAACATAAAGCCGTACCTATTATATTTATCTACATTAAAATACTTAAAAATCAAATCTACTAATCGTTATAACTGGCTATAACCACTAAAACTATAAAATATATTAGGTAGGCACTATATAATAATAGCTATGTTGACCGTATAGAGTTGTGAATGTCATTCACTATGAAAAATGAAAACTTTTAGAATTTGATACGATAAACCTGGTTTTTTTTTTTTAATTTCAAATGTCAACACAATATCCATACCAAAATAATATGCAAACATTAAAAATAAAAATAACTACGAAATATCAATATTTTATAATAGGTATAATGCCGTAAAAATAAAAATATCGATATTTTTGAACATATTATTATTATCATCAACATAACAATCAATTTTCATAAAAAATGTATAGTATAGGTATGAGGAGGGTTAATGTTCAATCAAAAAGATAATTTTAGAACACTGTGGTAATAAAAATATTTATAATTTTTTCTCATTTCATAAAATATTTGGTTGTTGAAAACGAGAGAATTATTATAGGTAGGTAGTTGAAAACAATTATTCGGAACAAAGACTTTTTCTTTATGTTTTAAGTTTACTATATATAATTTAACGTATACACAGAGAATAAAGTAAACCAGCTTTGATAAACATGTAGGTAAAAAACGTTGTGTTATTCGTATAAAGTTTATAAAATATACAATGTCTGCCATTAAATATTGTAAAAGAAATAACCGTCCAAATTAAATTACAGCTTGTGTCATTAATAATCGGATAGAATAGTTCCAAACGTCTATTCTGGTTTTGCTTTCTCTTCCAAAAAGTCTCAACGTAAGTATAATTTTCACTGGAAAATGCAAATACGAATCGATGGACATTAAAACCAGTGAATATCAATTAATTAATATAAAATAATGTCATAATAAAAATTCCGAATATTATGTTCAATAAGTAATAATCATGATCGTGACTTATTATTAATCATTTAAATAATCAATATCTTCGCGATTCAATATTATACTGCCAATAAGACAGTGATGGGGTAATTCTCTCACATACCATTTAAGGCTCTACAACTCACATTTTTAAGTGACTCTATTGATTCTTTATTTGATCAGAACTCAATATCTGCGCTGCACACTGTACTTCATTAAAATGCTAATAAATCATAAATTGGAAAATTATACTTGATACATGACTTTGGTCTTTGAGTGTATATCAGAGCTTATCGGTCAAGAGTATTTATAAACTAGAAGGAAATGTGTTTATTTGAAAAGTAATGTAGTGTTAAACAAATAGTAATAGGTAGGTAATAATATTAAAATCAAACAATAATAATAATATACAAGTTATAAAGACATTATTATTCTTTCTTAATGATTAGTGGAACAAAAATGAAATATTTACAATGAAACCTAGTTATAATGGTGTTCGCTATTTAACGACTTTATTATAAATTCTGATTATTTTCTTCAAAGTACAAATAATCAAATTTAGTATTTTAGTATAACATTGCATATTAATATATAATTTGCATTTAATCATTTTATAGTCAAAATATATATTTATATTCTGTTGTCTTTATTAGTTTGGAATAATGTCAAAGAGTTATATTTATACCTAGAGTTTTTATGCAAAACTTTTTTAGGGGTCGGTGAAGTACTAAAGCTTTTTTAGTACTTAAATTGAAAAACATGTTTGGATTTAAAATAAAAAATAATAAACTTTACATTAGACAGGTGAAGTGAATTTTATGAATAAAAAATAAATTAAAAGTTAAGTATGAAGTAGATTACCAAATTGTTCTGAACTGTCGAGATAAATAAAAAGGTTTTTAATAAATAAAAAAAATTATTTTATTAAAAATAAACAAAAAGTAAGATGAATTAAATATTTCACAAAAACATATTAAAATATTAATAACTCGAAAATTACTAATTCAAAAATGTTCACTCAAAGGCCGAGATAAAATATATATTTATACTTTATTGCAC
Organism: Aphis craccivora; assembly: GCA_009835225.1. Classification (NCBI taxonomy): domain Eukaryota; kingdom Metazoa; phylum Arthropoda; class Insecta; order Hemiptera; family Aphididae; genus Aphis; species Aphis craccivora. The sequence continues at coordinate 13,809 of VUJU01001897.1, forward strand.
TATAAGTGTTATGTATATTTCAATATCGCTAATAACAGTTGCTTACTATAGTTAGTGCAGTTACTACTTAATTTTAATAAATAATGTTCGTACGGGGAAAAAAAACTTAAGTTGGCGCACGAACTTAGTTGAATTTCATCCGTATAAATTTACGGTTCATAAACTAGCTCATATGAATCATAATATTATATTATATCGCACAAAACTTTTCGTGGTTTATCGAGTCTCTTAATGTATATTTTATATGTCAACTATTGTCTAGTTAAGTCAGTTAAGATTACTCTGGCATTCGTCTGGTAAAAAACTGATGACATTTTATGAAAGTCATCTTAAAAGTTTCTTATCTACCGTGACCATGAAGTCGTGCTTTCCCTCCCCCTCACAACCACACAGGTTTAGCGAGATTATCGTTTTATTATACTTAACTACTTATAGCCATCTCGTATAGGTACCATTATTTTATTTTATTATTTATTAACGTCTAGATAATATTGTTTATCTTGTATTTACCACCAACATATTCACATTTTGTCAATTATTTTAATGCTATTATTTCAAAAATTATTTAAAATAATTATTATGTATACAGACCACTTCTATATTGAGTGATTGTTCAATTTATCATACTATCACGCCCTAAATAAACCAGCACCAAAATATTTACTTTACGTTAGAGTGGATCTCTATTATTGTGAGCGCTTAAAGTGTTAACATTGTTTGGATAGGTTAGGTCACCAGTGCAACAATAAAACGGTGTTGACTGTGTGACCTGTAATATTATATTTTGTGAGTCTTTACACGCAAGCACACACACACACACACACACATATATCTTTGAGAATTACCGTGATAGCTTACTTCAAAATCTTTCATACATCAAGACGTTAGTAGAAAAATACAATAATAAACAAATTAAAATGTATAATTCGTGCTGAAATTAAGTTTTTAGCGTACAGCTTCAGTGAGTGTAGATACTTGTAAATATGTTATTATATACGAATACATTAAATTTATTGTATGAACATGACTAACTAGGAATTTAGAAGTATTTTTTTTTTTTTATTCATTTATTTATTTCATATTTTGTTACATAGGTACGTATACTATATGTAATGTATTTCATTTTCACATCCATATAGGAATTTACAATTGCCATTTTCATGTTATACGCATGTCGTTTTTATAACCATTCTGTAATATTTTCCCAACGTAACATCAATTTTATGTATCCTCAATAGCCTAGTTATCACATTATTATTTTATTTTATCATTATAAAAACTCAAGAGTACACTATAGAACCCTGTAAATTGTTGAAATGATTAATGTAAATGAAAATACTCACCAAAATATATCATAAAATTAGAACTTTAAAATTTGAATGTACATGAAATAATGTGTTTTTTTATACAAGAAACCCGATTACTTTTATATTATAATATGCAGTAAATACATTCAGGAAATTAAAGGATGAAGTAAAAGATTATTCATTTATTTTTCTCCGTCGGTTACAATTATGACGTATATAGTACATAGTACTAGTATTTTTATATACTCGTATTTTAGCAAATTGTCAGGACATGTAACCTAAAATATTGCTCTAGCATAGTTGCATCTTACCAATCAATATTATATAGGTAGGTACTTGCAGTACCTAAAGTATTTTAGGTTAATTTCAATTTATAGGTATAAGTTATTTAGACATTTGTATGTGTGAATTGACCTTTAAGGACTGTGACGTGTAAGGGTATTTTACACTATTTAAATTATTTTAAGTAATTTTGCAATACTAAAATATAACTAACAACGAACATACTTTAAATAAAACCGTATTAGCCATTGGTCAACAGTAAATAAAGAGTGAATATGATATAAATTAAACAAATAAAAAAAATACGGTAAAGGGATATTTTGT
>VUJU01001897.1:17366-31284 GCA_009835225.1 Aphis craccivora
TATTTTCAATCCTTAGTTATTAACACAAAAAATTTTATGATTTTCAACTTCAAAATTACTTGCAAATTTAAAAATACTATAAACGCTTATAAAAAAAATTATGACTAACGATTTTTAATTTTTTTTAGCTACAATAAGAACAACTCATAAGGAATCTTGTATTAAATTTTCAAGTTTTTTTTGGTCATCCAAAATTTTTTTATCGACACTCCAAAAAAAATTCTCATAAAAATCGAAAATTTCTATGGTCTATAAATAACTCAAAAAAGTCAATATATTTTGAAAATTTGACTGTATATAGATAACACTAATATGAACATTTTGTGAAAATTTCAAGTATTTACAGTGATTGGTTTATGAATTACAACCATATAAAAAAAAATCGATTTGGTCTAAAACTAGTTTTGCGTATAAATTCCCGTTTTTCTGTCACTTTTTTTTTGTTTTTCTCAATTTTTTTGAAAACTGTTGGAAAATGTTTACTTTTGACCTCTATAATGCATCAAAGACTTTTCCATCGGAAACCACCCCCAAAGTTTGAAATTGGAGCATGATTTCGACTAGTTATGCTGTACGCAGACACAAAAAAAAACACACACACACACATCATTGTAAAATCAATACATTCATCACTTCGTTCAGAATATTAAACACTTAAAAACATTAATGTTTGAAATTTTTTCTCAAATTATAATGTTTATAATATTTAGACTAGGTACTTCACTTTAAACTATTTATACACCATAAAACTATTATTTATACCGTTATTTAGTAGTTTAATATACTTTGTCCTGTACGAATAAAATATAACAATAAATAAAGGATATATTTGATGTTTTTATGATATATTATAGTTTAACCTGTTGTAGTACCGAATATTAGAAAAATAAACTACTATTAGCGATATACATAAATCATGAAATGTGCTTAGGAGTAAAGAAACGTCGTCTCCGTTCAGAATAGTTTAACATGTACCTATATAGCATACATATTATATATATTATATATGTCATGATTTATTGTTAAATTCAAATTTTAATTCAATATCCATTAAAGCCTTACGCATTGACAATTCACGAGATACACTTAAAATATACTATATAACAGAGAAACTTCTTCTGTGTTTTTTGTGCTTACATATTATTATAATGCATTATGCATTTTATCTTCAATAAAAAATTGTATATTGTTATATATATATATAATATACATACCTAGTTTATTAGATCGAGAATAAGGTAAATTTTAATTATTTGTCTAATAATATTATCAAAATATGTAATTCTATCAATTATTATGTAATAGTATAGTAAAGTACGCAAATATTTTATTAATGTTTCAATACAAATATATAACTCTTTTGCGTTTATTGTAGATAAATATATTAGATTAAATTATGCGATGGGTTATATGCAGAGGGGAACTACTGCACATTACAGTAGTCTTTGCTCTACACCAAAATTCAATACAAACAACCCGCCCCTGTAACGTCCATCATACCTCCATTTTGTTATTATTAATTAACTTCTATTTGCTAACTAATGAATGAACATCAAGGTTCCCCGTCACTTTATTACAACCTGCAGCATAGCTTTTTGCTCGTGGACTCATTCCTACTCAGTAACTTCAACATAAATCAAGTTTATACCTACTACTCGAAGGTTTTTGATCTTGTAAACCACTATAACATATTTAATTGAAACTGTGGATTTATTGGATTTGGCTCACATTCTCTCTGGGTCGTATATTTACAAGACTGGAAAGAATAAATTAATTGTTTCATACATATGCACATGACTTCTTTGATACCATTTCTAGCATAGATCAATAGGGATTATTTTTTTATTTCCTTATTATTTTTTTTCCTCCGTGTATTTACCTTTATTTATTCTAAATTATATTTCCACATCATAATTATTTATATTTATTAATTACATGAATAAACTTTTCCGCGTTAATTTTCATTACCACTATTTTCTGTTGTAGGGTTATTTATACCTAGTTTTTCATTCGTGTGGCATGTCGAACTTACAGAACAGTGTCGAACATGTCGAACAGTGAAAAATATTTACACGGTCATGGTTTCGCTTATTTTTAAAGATGAAATTTGACCATTGCAATTATTATTTTCATAGAGGAGTTTTGTCAAGAGGTTATTAACATGGCACATGGATATAAACGTTGATGTAAATGTTAGAGGGGTAAAAATATTTAGGTTAAATTTTAGATTGTGTTAAGTAATGTTTAGAGTAAATAAAAATCAACAAACCTTAGTTAATATTTTTGTAGTTTTTAGCTTGGGAAAATATTATGTACTATTTTATTACAGCTAGTTATATTATTATTGTCAAAAATCAAAAAAATATTGTTGTTTGTTACTAAACAAGTTGTTGATATTGATATATTTTATACATTGTACAGTTTGTGAAAATTTTAATACAATTATAAGTATGGTTTTTTTTTTTTTTAATTTTCCTATAACGGCGATAAAATTATTTTATAGAATCAAGAAAAAAAACATTTAAAAAATGTGATATTAATGAACACGAAACAACTTTTAAACGCTAAAGATATAAAATTATAAAATATTAAAAGGGGTATTAGAAAAAAAGTTAATTTATATATGGTAACTGAGGATGTAAAATCAAGACATATGCTGTTTAATTTATGATAATATAATTAATTTATTAATTAATGCATTTGTTATCAAAGATATATAACGTTAATTTGACGTTTTTAATTTATTAATTTTTAACGAATTTTAATATTAAATTGTGTATTACAAAAATTAAATGTTAAGGAAATGTTACAGAATCACGTATACCGTGTAATTTTAGATGAAATAGATGAGATTCGTTTCCGCCAAAGGAAGTTTACCAAATGAATTAATTTAATTTTTAGACAATATATAAAATATGTAATTAGTATTTTATGTCAAATATTACATTATAATAGTGTTATGAAATTCATAAATAATTTTGCGGTCCGTACACTAATAATAACGCCTAGATATAGGTATAACCTTCGATAAAGGCATTATTAGTGCACAGGTTATTTTAATCATAAGATTTTTAAAAAATAATACTTACTGCACTTGTAATTTTCATGAACTGAAACGACACGCCTACTGCAACAATTAATTAATAAGTGCATATTTTTAATATTTTTACTAATACTTTACTCTATTTGAAACATATTACTTTACTGTGATATACCTATACATTTTTTTTGTTTTTAATAAAATACATTTCTGTTTAGTATGCTATGTGATTAAATAATAATTAGAACATTTTGCCATTGTCGTGTACACATATTATATTGTTCTTATATTTTTGCTCTATTACGTGATTCCCAAGTAATATTTAACAGAAACGTATTTTTTTAAAAAAAAAAGATACATTTGACCGGTGATATAATAATACCACCGAATATATAACATTGATAGTTATAAAGGGTGACATGAATTGCACACATGCCCGAGAGCGCAAAGGTTCGAAATACGGTTCTAGTTTTAGTTATTAATATACTGGTGAAAGATATGTTTTTCAGTTGTAATCTGTAGCTTACAACATATTATTTTTTGTTATTTAGAGACAAGTTGATGGCATTTCAAGAATATACAAGACATAAAAATGTAAAAAAAATAATAATAATATTTCACTTACTTCTTTTTTAAACACAGATAACAATAAAATATTTTTATTTTAGTATAGAAATATAGAACACGAAGTATTTTAGAAGCGTTTAAGTGTTAAGTCGAATAAAAAAACAACAATAATAATGTGAAAACTGTTAACTTTTTATCAGCCTCAAAAAATTAAATAAAAATAAATACACGTTGTTTAAACGAAATCATACGGTACGTTATTACTGTTTTAAATTTATAGAATAAACATAAGTATACGTTATTTTTAAATAACTATCAAGAAAGTTGTATAACTCAATATCTAATAATAGTTTAAACCTACAATTATTTATAAGTAAATTTAATTACTCCGCATCTTAAGACTTAATTAACGGTATAATAATAGTTTACACCTACTGTTATTAGTTATTTGAAAAAAAATGAATAATACCTAGGACTGGGATTAAAGTGCACTTTGCATTGTTTATAAAAGCTAGCTATGTGATGCTCTTTTTTTTACAAATCCCTTTCATGAATCGTTGACTGAGTAATATATAATGTATATAACTTTACTTTGAATTGTTATGCATTTCTTGAGAATTTTTAATTTAAAGGATGTTAAAAAAAAATAAATAAATAAACGTAGATCACTTTAAGGTTTTTAGGACATTTCATACTCAATTACTTTAGTATAAATACAAGTATATATTATCAAACAGTTTAAACAATTCAAACTTTCAGGGGTTTCAATATTTTGTGAAAATATTGAAAATTTTTACAAACGAGTCTCCATCACCCTCTGATCAAATAACATATCATCGGATATACAATAAATTATTTGTCTTATTGTTTTGACACTTAATTAGTTATTTATTTATTACTCATTTTAAGGATAGCGTTGATAAATGTTATGACGTATGAATAATATAATATAGGGGATTTGGCCGTTTTTAAGGAATTAAATATAGGCAATTTTATAAACTTGGGCGTGCGGGTGGTGTATAAGTATTTAGTGTGAGTGATTGTAATGTGAAAATAATAGCGAAAGGCGTCAATGAGATGCTACACAAATATTAATTTTTTTTTTTTTTGTATTCGTCTAAAACTAAAAGTATCAATCCATTTCCAATTGTATTAAAAATTACCTGTTTATTCAATGACATTTCTAAAAACATATTTGAATTTATTTGTCTTGAAGACGTTTACTTGAAAACGACAATAATTTAAAAATGTTTAAATATTTTAATTTTAATTTGCATACAAATAGTCGTCTGCCCAAACTACAATCGTCATTTGTAGTGAAAACCTTTCACCAAAAATACGCTTTACTAATTTTTGAAATTTTAGTATAAGAATTTTTGGAATATACCAATCAGATATTCTCGGGGATTTATATCAGACGCCACTAAACCACGCTTATATATTTATTTATAACATGAGTATTATTGAACTGCATGAATGTATGATATAATAATAGAGAACTAAAACTTAAGAATCAAATATAATTATAATTGTATTTATATTCAATTAAAAATAAATAAATAACAACGGTCTAAGTATTTTATTAATATTCTAATAAAATATAAAAAATAACGATAAAAAAAATGGGGAGGGAAAAGTAGGTAATCATTGCATATGAAAAATAATTATGAGCTAAGGCCACCATTATTCCAAGTATGTTTTTGAATATATTTATATTGCTGTCAAAGTTTTTTTTTATTTCACTGTCAGTAATATGATAGGTTGAATTAATTTTTGCTGACTGTATTGCTTTTGAAAATGTCATTGTGTGAATAAAATATAAAAATATAAGAAAATATAAGTAGGTTAAAAGGTTCAACATATTATTATTAAATTACAACAAACTTATTAAAACCATTATTTTTCGTTTAGATATTCAATATTGTTGAAATTTGAAATTCGAATATCTATATTAAAAAAAAATTGTGTACAGGTACCTACCTATGTAGTATGTATATTATTTTACAATGCGCTATTAATAAAAATACATTGAACTGTTCCAACTTTTTGATTGAGCAAAAATATTTTTATTTAAATGCATAGAAAAAATAAATTCTAAAATGTCTATAAATAGCTCAAAACAAGTAAATTTATTTTGATTATTTTACCGTACATCGAAAATTCTAATATAATTAATATCTAATGAACATTTCAAGTAAGTACCTATGTATTGTATAGGTTATTTATTTTTGAATTTCTACATAATAAAAAAATCGTTTGATGAGGAACAATTATTTTACGAGAGCGAATAATCGAATTACCTAAAATTTTAAACTTCAAACTCATAAAAAATATATTTATGAAATAACACTCAAACTTATTTTTTATTCCTATAAAACATCTTTTAAGGGACCTTGTATTCAATGTTTAAAGTTTAAACCTTAGGAATAAATTTTAAAAACTACAAAATAATTTACAAAATTTTGCAATTTTGTAAATGTTCTAATTTTAAACACACACAAAAAAATATTATAAAATTATACCTATATTTTCGATACATTTTAGTAATTAATATATAATTAACTTATGAGGAATTTCGTATTTATAAAATTATATTAAAAATTTTATTGGCATTTGTAGAAAAATAAATTAAAAACAGCTCAGCTAATAATGTTTACAACTTTAAAGGTACTTCAAAAATATTTACAATATTTTTAATATTATTTAACAATTTAACATATTATAATAAATATTAATCCAATTGTTTTTTGGAAATTTTGAGTATCTGCGGATATTCTTTTTTGAGTTATAATTTTGTATTTCAATTACCCAAACTTACTATCAACTTGATGATTTAATTTGCATTTGGAAACCCACTTCAAAGTTTAAAATCTAAGCGTTTTAACTAGAAAAAGTATCATCCGACATGAAACAAAAATACACCATCATAAAATCAATACATTCGTTGCTTCGCTCGGAATCTAAAATAATAATATTATAAAAGTATGATAAATAAAAACGCTGAAAAAAATATCATGGGAACGTCTTGTGGCCTGAATACGTATACATTATTATATCGACTGACGTATTCATGACCAAGTACGGGTCAGATACTTAAAAAAAAAATAAGGTAGGTACTGCAGAGGGACATACGAATTTCATATTATGTTATTGGGCATATAATAAAATGGTGTATCGGCATTATTTTTAATAAGATTTACATAGCTATTTACAGATTAACAAACACGCGATAAGAATGCAACAAAATACGACCGAAACTATACTAGATTAGAGCTATTATAGACGCAGTAGTCTGTATAATGTTTCAATCATAGGTAAGGATTACGATTTACGAAAGTATATATTTAAGTTTAAAATGCTAACAATGGTATAACATTACAGGCCAACGATAGTTAATGTCAGCTCGTATGCATTGTCCGCATTGACCGAATTATTATCGACGTTACAATGAGTCATGATTACACTACAAATTTTTTTTATATAAGACAAGTAGCCATCTGCTCATTAATCCAACTGATCGAAGACGTCGCGATTGAAATCTTTCTTTTGACAGATATTAGACGAGTCTGTCGACTACTTTAACATCAAGCAACGCAGCATTAGATAGGTGGATCACCATCATAATTTATATTATAATTACACAATAATATATGTACACGGTCCTCGTTCGCCTTTTCTCATACATTTATTTTCAATTATTTTTCACGCAATATACATAATATATATCAATACCTACTAAGTGGCTAAGAAATAATAATTCTATTCTGTTATAAACGATTTATTTACTTCTATACCTATATATATTATATAACATAATTTGTTTTGTTTTTCTTATATTGTTTCTTACACCTACCTATTGTAATGTTTTTTTGTTGGTTTGCCTTATCCGTAATCTTTGCGCGACGTATAAAATAAATTAATCATATAAGTTGTAGCTTATCGTAGCTATCACGGAATGTTATATTATGTTCCCATCAACTACCTATCCTACAGTAGATAGGTGTCGTCTTACTCGTCTTATTTGTAAATATATGACTATATTTTATATTGCTACAACACGTTTTAATTTTATTAATTATTACGAAACTGTCAGCTCTAACAGGTGATTGTTTTTTGGTCGCCTGCTGGAAGTTTAGATGTCTGCATTAGAACTGTATACATTATATTGTAATATAAAAAGTATACAACAATAAACAGCAATATTGAAAAATTTAATTACACGCGGATTCGTTTATTTTTATTTGTCATATTTTCATTTGATCGTTGTTCTTTTCTTTTAATAAAAATGGTAAATCATTAAAAATTACTTCACAGTAAACTATTTTCCTTTAAAAATATGTATGAGATTTTTACCTCGGTGAACATGAGTTTAAAATTAATTTAAAACGATCCCGAGTATTTATACAACTACCATAATATTATGTGTGTGGCTAGAAAAAACAATTTTGTACAAATATAGTGGAAAATAACAAGAAAATATAAACCATAATATAATAATATTTTTGCATTTATAAATATATAATAGGTACCTATATAGAAATTGAATTTAAAAATAAATATGCAGATTAAAATTGTCTTATTTTTTTATTTTATTTTTACGATTCGAGTATTATTTTTTTACTATACCTATGATTTTTACTTTTTAGTGATATTATAATATGTATTAAATTTGATTTTTCCCAAGAAAATATGTTACTTGATTTTAGTGGTAAAAAGAATTTCAATATAAAGTACAAAATTAAATTACATTCCATAATTATTTGGTTTGTGCACCAACCATGAACGACCGTCGACCATAATGTTATTTTTTGAACATATTTTTGTGTTAACTCGTATTAATGCACTTACTATGTACCTAGAGGCCAATATTAACAAGAATAAATAAATAAAAAAAAATGAATTGTATTGTCAATCTCGTAATAAGTATAACTATACCTTGAGGTGGTTTTATTTTCACCTGTCACATAACCAATACAATTTTCGATAAAACCAAAAACCAATTTCTTAGTTTATCTTTTTTTTATTTGAAAGATTTACAATCTGTTGTGCTAGTGATGCACAATAAGAAAATATGATGACATTATAATATATACAAGTATTTACTTGTATGATACTAGAGTAAGGCGATCCAGTGATAGAACCCAACGTGATTGTTATTTTATTGACTTAGAGGAAGTCTCTATATATCAATGGCGTTTCAAACGGTATATTAGATTTCTGTCGAGAAATATAAATTTGAGTGAGAAAATTATTACAGAGTTTGGATATATAATATTTATAATATTTAAATAATCAAATAAAATAGGTACCTACTATTTTTAATACTCAAATCAAGAAAGATACAATATAATCACATTGCACTTTATTATGATAAAAATGTTTCCTCAGCAAAATTAAAATTATTCAAATAAATTATTTTAATTAAAATCATTGAATTCCAAAGGTCTTGGAATGTCTTGGTTAGTAAAATAGAGAATCAACATCTTTATTTTTTATTGTTAAAGTATTCCTAAACGAATAAAAATATAGTAGCTATTACCTAGGAAATAATAAGGAAATTTAAAAAATATTAGAACTATAGCGGAAGAAATTTAAAATTAACATTTAGAAAAAATAATAGATAAATTTGTTATTAAATTCAATTTTTTTTTTATTTTACAGCTGCAGCAACTGCAAAAACAAAAACAAAATATAAAACATCTAAATATCAACACTATTATATCATACTATAAACACTATACAGTGTATTATACCTTGTAAATTATAATAAGTAGGTAGGAATTTCATATTTTTATATTTAATAAAATAATAAAGTATTTCAAATATCAACACGTTATTATGAAACATTAATTAAAATGCTTGATGATTTATTTATTTTTATTACGTAGGTATTAAAGAACATCTTAATGTTTGTTATAATATATATTATTTGCAGTTCAAGCATATTCTCAGTTATGTTAAACTTAAAAGCGTAGATACTTGACTAATTAAAAAAACTTAATGGTAGTTAAAAGTTCAATTTTTATGGCAATCAAAAATTAGGTAAGTACATAAATACGATTGTTTTAGATTTATAAATGCATAAAAAATAAAACAGAAATATTTAGTTTGGTAAATAGCAAAACAATAATTTAGAGTACCATATAATATTATATGTAGTTATTTAATGTAATACAATTTTTTGAGAAAATCATATTATTAGTAAGTGAAACACTGATGTATATTATATTTTATTGTTTTAATCGGAAAATACGTGTAAGAATTTGAGTTTATTGAGAAAAATATATAAAAACTTTTTTTATATCAAAAATAGAACAATTTTTGACGTACAGAATTAATATTAAGCAGGATAGATTGCATTTTAAATCATAACATTATTAGTTTGTGTACGACAGTCACTCAAATTTTAAGCACACGTTTTATTTTTAATCAGTAAATAAATGTGAACAAGAGCGTCAAGAGCGTTACATTACCTTCGACAGTAAAAATAAAGCATAGCAAATATGGATTGTTTTGAATAAACAAAATATTGTTACTAAGTAAAGAAAAAAAAAATTTTATAATTATTTTTAATTAAATTATTCGATTTCAAAAAAACAAATTTTATATGTATAATATTATATACAAACAAATGAGTTAGGTACGGTAGGAGTTTGTGTTTGATTTCAAAAATGAAATACATTATTATTCGTAGGATGGTTTGGGAACTGTTTGCAATATGTTTTATTGGATTCTGAGTACCGACGCTATATTGGTTTTACAATTATGTATTTTTGTGTTCTCCGTATAACTTTTTTTTATGAATGTAGATACTCAAAAAGTTTCAGAAACAGCCTTATTCGTATTATCGAAAATTGAACACAAGCATTTGCGTGAAGGTGTAAAATTCTTAGGCTTTTTTCTAGAAAATGATGAATATTGCAAACAAATCGTTGGTAACTTGGTCTTAATAATTTTGATCGCATATTGAAAATATTATAAACAATCATTGACTGCTTATTAAACGACTAATCAACTTAAAATATAGAGTCTTTATAAACAGTAGTTGGCAAATTGCAGTCTGAATTTAAGCTTTTAAAAACGATTTATTAATTTATTTATTCATGTTTTTAAAACATGTATCTAGGTATACAAAACGTTAAACATTTTTATTTCATAAAATTGAAAAACTTCATTTTGCTAATTTCTTATTAGTATTTCTTATATTATATAAGTTTAAGTTAATCTATACGTTAATATTCTCTATACACTCTATTTCTTTTGGGCGTCAAATAAATAATTAAGAAATAAATAAACATAATTATAAAGAAAATATTTAAATTCCATAAAATTTTAATTTAATGATATGATAATAAATAAATATTTATCAACATACTTATAGTATACTGAGTATACTCAAAACATGTAAAATTGATTTTAAAAGACTTAACATTTTTTTATTTGCAAATCAAATATACACAATACATAATTTTTTTTTTTAATTATAGATAAAACTAGCTACCTATGTGATGGTAAAGATCATAAAGTTATTTCGATTAATGCATCTACACCTAATTTAATTCACTCAAAAGTGATCAAATTTTCTTCTTAATTTATTTACAATTCGCATTGATAATCGTTAGATATTTCAAAAAAACAAATCACTCTTAAGTTTAAAAGCCACTACCAGTATCTGCGTTTGATTACACAAATCCATTTATACTGATAAATGCTTTACAAACATTTTTTAACCATTGTTACTAATCCAATTGTAATTTATTGTATTACGAAAGAGAATAAAAATAGGGGTACATAAATTTAAAACCACCGTCCAAGATTATAAAATGTAAATACATTATTGTTTTGACATAGAAAACATTATTATTTATACTAAAAATAAAAAATGACTTAAAATATATCAATTTTGAAATATCTAAAATCATTTTATAAAGCTTATAAATTACTTGAACACGAACTTTATACAAATAACTTATAAGTATAAGTATAGATATAGTTATGGATTAATCTTTAGAGTATATTTAAATATTTAAATCATTCATCTTAACAGTGTTGTCATTCTACAACTAAGAAATACATAGTTGTTTTACTTTTAGAATAAATTAAAATAAACAAATTTTACTATAATTAACTACTATTTTATTTAAAAACTATAGTAATTTTATATTTTAAATAGCGGCTCATTTACTTTCTATAGTACCTATATTTTGTATAATATTATCATGTCTAAAACAACTTTTGTTTTTAGCATTTTAATTTATTTATTATTGATTTTATAATAAAATATAATACATAATATACATAAATATAATATGCGTGCATGTGTTTTTGTATCATTTTTAAAGTAGGTATAAGAAATATTAAACATTGAAATTATACAAAATGTATGAAAATATGACATTGAAACTTAAAAGCAGTCATAGTTCCAACTCTATTAATTTATCTATGTATTGTTCTTTGAAAATTAACAATATAGCTTATTCGATTTTTTTTATGTTATGTTAATAAACCATCAAAAACATTGTGTATATTTATATATATTTATATTTTTTTTTTATTATATATTTATATATTTATACCAAACCATTTGTTTTACTTGGGACGAATACTTTTCCGTAAATCAAAAACGTATTCTAACGAGTATTAAAAATTAAAAAAGAATAATCTGGTGGTCTAATACTTTAATACGTCAGTGACGAACATGATATCGGACCAATAAATATTATCGACCAAAATCCAGACAAAAATTAATTCTAGATGCATTTAAAATGAATCTGATGTAAACGATATTTTTGACTAACAATATTTAATTTATACATAGTAACAAACGATCTGTGTTTACAATACTAAACTGTTTTGATCATCATTCACAAAATTCTGAAACTGAAATTAAATCGTAAACTAATTTATAATTATTGATAAACAATCCCTCCAATATTTGTCAAAAATTAAATCAAACAATTTTCTGAGCAAAAATAAATCTAATTACATTGTAAAAAGCTCACCAATACATTCAAACGTCTAAACGAAACATACAATTAGATATAGACAAATAGATCTTTATTTAAAGTATTAAAAGTTGAATATTTTACAAAATATCGAATAGTAGATGACAAACCATATTAAGAAGTTAGGTATCAGGAACTCGCATCACTGAATTTATAAAATGAAAACTTGGATTAAACAAGTTCATAGTAAACAAAACAAACCTTTCAAAAATGACTTAACTTTTTTCTTTTTTTTTTTTTTTGACAAAATAATATATAGGTACATACAATATAATAAATATGTATATTATATTGTATATACATTATACATATTATACAAAATAATATTGAACTAAAATCTCTACGATATAATAAAATTAAATTTTAAGTAACTATATAATAGAGCTTACAAACAAGCACTTAGAACAATGCTTAAATGGCCAAAGGTATATATAGTCACACTAGATTTACAGCAACAATAATCCCAAATTTAGTCAATGTAGAGAAAACCACAGCTTTGTAACCAATACCTACCAATTACTAAATACCACCAAATATGTTCTGCAAAGATAATTACTCACATTATTGAAGAAGCAACTTTCAAAAACATACAACTTCGGAACTAATCACTATCTTAAGGTAAAACAAAATTATAAATAAAAAAAAAATTAAATTCTGATACCAAAGGTATTTCTGACAGCGCTGCTTCAAATTTAAATAATCAATTACCCATCAAAACTTTTTTTCAAGCTAGTAAATCAAATACCAAACGCTCGACCAATGCATATAATAAACATAAAAAAGAGAACTTAACTCTCCAATTAACTTACATATCAAACGATTTTAAAAACCTAATCAACAAACCTATCACACTTCTGACAACTTCATTTTAAAAATGTCAACCAACTGAAATACCTTCTATCCTTTAAAAATATTATTATTGAATGTAAATGGATTACTGAAAACAAACATTACCTAAATACAGTATTTACTGTAGGATAAAATAAATTAACATTATGTTAATTACAAAAACTCATTTAACAAATTAGATATCAAATCTAAATGATGTTATTTATAGTATTCTCTCTGGTGTGTTTAACTATTCATATTATTATTATTTATTGTGTTCTTAAATTTAATTATTATGTTATTTTTTTTATATAGATTTGAATATTTCTAATAATAAAAAAGTCAACAAAATTAAAAAATAAAAGCAAAATTGAACTTTTATAACTATACATACTTTAATACACAATATAGGTAATGTTATAACGACAACGATATTATAATTAAGACGTATTTTATATTTTTATATTTAGTATACAGT
>VUJU01001897.1:31334-46563 GCA_009835225.1 Aphis craccivora
AGTAAAAAGTTATAAATATTTAGCAAATGTGTTATAATGATAAGATACATTATATTGGTTTCAAAAAAATTATTTCTTCTCAATATGTTTGTCTTTTTGTTTCAAAATAAATATTTATTTTGTTTTGATTATTAATTATTAGTGTTTGACAATTAAGGGTGGTTTATAGTAACACTTAGATGTAGTTTAGTATAAGGTAAAAAGTAAAGACTGTTATTAGTTGATTAGATTATAGATTAGAATTTAGATGGAAAGGAGTCAAATGAAAATAATGCTGTTATTAAAAAAAAAAAAAAAAAAAAACTACGGAAAACAGAAAAAAAACAGAAATATTTGTAACTATACCAGTTTGGTCAATAACAAATTTTATTTATTTTTATTATAAATAATAATTAAAAACCGATAAATTTGACATTTTTATAGTATATATTTTATATGAGCATTTTATCAATGTAGACATTTTAAAAATATTTTCGATTTTTTTTTTGAAATAGGTACTTATGTAATTTTGAGTTTTCCAAATTTTTATTTTATCTATGTTGATACAAGTTTGTTTGGCATACAAAATGTTTGAAATATTTAAACAACACTTATAAGCTGTTACCTATATAAAAACTAAAATTATTAAAAAAGTATGAATACTGCCTACACATATTTTTATTTTTTTCCATTATTTACTCGAAGTAATGATTTCTACAAAACTATTGATTATTTAAATATAAATATATTATTTTTCCCTTAACAAAGTTATTTTATTCAGACTCAATGAATAATACAATATTCTCAATGTCATAATGTGTTTAGAATAATATTTAAAACTATATTAACCACTATATTTGACATGTTGGTATTGACTTAAATGTTAATAATAATAATACACGGAATTTCTAATATAAATATAAATAACTATACTAGTAATATTATAAGTAGATCCTAAGAAGTAAAAGCCATTTTCACTTAGAATTGTTTGTCGTATGCAATGGACGCCAATAGTTTATCAATTTATCCTTGAATTTAAATTCAACACGTCCATTACGCGCAGTGACTTATTCAATAAGGACCGTATAAACTAGACACGTACTATATATAGCAAAATGACTCCCTTTTGATTTTTTTTTTTTTGTACTTAGCTATTATTTGTTTCATATAATCCAATATAAAAGAAACATTATCCTAAGATAGGTACTAAATAGTTCGGAAGTTCAATATTTTAAAATGCTTTTGACGTCTTCGACATAATATTATTATTTATTCGTCGTCGATGTTACGAGCGTTTAATGAAAAAGTACTTACCCGCAACAATAATATTTAGGAACACGTCATGCACGGCGTTTTTATTTTAGTTCATACATTTGTTTCCATTCTAGAGATACTACGTACACACGAGTGATTACAATGTTTTACCTAACCTCTAGAAATGATATAACCTATTATTCTGTGCAGGCTATTATAATGGGTACTATATGTATACGTTCCAATTTCCAAAGTGTGTTTAAATAATCAACTACTTCTCTTTAGTGTATTGTGTACGGCGAGTTATTATTATAATAACATGTGCCCCTAGAACGATGTGGGTACCTACCGCTATACAATTTATTGCTCTGAATATTCATTACAATCGATGCGGTTGTTGGTATGGAGACGCGAGTGTTTATGTTTATAAAATAAATTGTCATTTTTCGTTCATAAGCGTATGCGTTTGGGTACAAATCCGCAGCGAAACATTGTTTTCAGCGCGCGCGTAAAATTGCGAACGACCGTTTACACTAAAACGCAATTTTGTTAGTGTTTTGTTTGGTTATCGCGTGTGCCGGGTAAACAACGCAGTGGAGTTGAGTGTTTCCCGAGTATACGTCACGTACAACGTATGTGTATGTGCAATATTATTATTATTTATATATATATATATTTATAGGTACATGTAGATCACAAAACCGTGCACGTACATTGCGTACAATGTACATATAATATATCTACACCATCATCAATGTATAATACACGTCGAATATTATGTTGCATTCTGTTGAGCGGCATACAGGTGTTCCTACCACGTTAGATTGATTTTATATCCCCTATTGCAATTTTACGGTGTACCGCCGCCGTAGAGATTTAAATATTTGTCATTAATTTGAGCAGACGAAATTTCAAAAATGTCGAAACTACGCCACCATACCTATATACAACTGTAGTACTGTGCATGATACTGCTAACGCGACATCATTACGGCAGTGTTGACCGTTTATATTTTATACTTAAAATATGTGTGAGTACACTGTATACGTATCTATACATAATACTATGTACCGATTTATACACATTAAAATATTATTATATTATGATATTATGATAATATACCTAGTATTACCTACCAATCTATCTGCAGCGCGGCATAACGAGGACTTAGTGTGTGCTTAAAACAAAACAAACCTGGGCAGGGATGGAGGCCCTCATCTGAGACCCCATCTGATAACGTTTACACTCGATGAAAACATATTATTATGACTTACGAGATGTTTTTCAAGTATAATAGTATAATTAAAAGATGGTGTATAACGGTACATAGTCACAATGAACAATCTTAAAAACTAATAAAATATTGACAAAACATAATACACGTCGATAACACACAGTACCATATCGATACTATTTACAATATTCACGATAATAAAGTATACTTGCTTATGGATATAATATGGTAGCCAGACAATTAACCTGCAGGGTTTTATTTTATTTTATTTTTAGATTCTGAGAGGAGTGATGAGTGTATTGATTTTACAATGCTACAGTCATAAGCCACTAAACAGTAACTCCAAAAATCGAAATTTTCAGGAAAGGATAAAACAGTTTTCGACACTAAATTACTCCGTAGGGTAAAAATAATAATTTTTTAAACATTAAAGAGATGGTATGTTATTTTATTTTTTATGAGGAAACTATTGAACACAAAAAAAAGTTGTTTGATAATTTTGTATGGGTTTAAATGGACTTACTGCATATTGTCTTATATAAGTCAGAAGAAAAAAAGCAATAAGTACACTTTTATTTGGAGTTATTGCCCAATGCTCTCTGATCATAGGCATCATGACCTGTTTAAATTGTATTTTAGAATTATTTATTCTTATATTCAATATAGGTTTTTCTTAGAAACCATTTTTTTTCGATCTGTTATTTATTTTTAAGATTTATTTACACAAATTAATAACTTAAACATAGAAAAATGTAATACTTCCAAAAAATAATGACGCATTACTAAGGTTAAATTGGATTTTTTTTTTTATTTATAATATATTATTCTTTATCAAGTTATCTATAAGCCTGTAACATTGTAGTTTAAATATTAATTCTATTTTCAGATTAATGTAAATATTAAACCAGAAATTCTAATTTTATTGGACATACTGCTTATTTACTTCTTATTTTAATAAATTCGTGTACATACTGCTTTTTCTGTTATTTTCTTTTCGATTTCTATGAAATTCTAATGAGAAAAATATAAATTTTTATTACGGGAGTCGATAGAGAATTAATATATCTATCGGTAGACACCAAAAACTCGATTTTCACAAAAATGGAGTTACTGCTTAGTGTCGTATGACGGCAGAATGTTGTGTGTGTGTTTTTATTTTTTTTTTGTATCTGTGTACACGAGAACGTGTCGAAATAATCCTTCAATTTCAAACTTTGGGGGTGGTTTCCGATAGCAAAATGAATCTAGTTGGTGCCTTAGGGAGGTCATTTTTTGAATTTTCCAATAGTTTTCAAAAGCGCCGAGAAAAACCAAAAAAAAATTAAGAAAAAACGGGAATTTTTACGAGAAAAATATTAACTTAATTAAGCCGAAAAATATATGATTTTTTAACTAATTAATTAAATTAAAAAGCTTGACTAAAAACTATTCTTGACAATCAGTGTTACTTATAGTGTTAGGCAAGGGTCAGATAAAAAATCTCTTTTGGTAGGATGCGTTATAAGCCACATAAATTTGTTTGTAATGTGGTCAAAAACTGTTAGAGATATAATTCTAGATAGATGAGAAACCAAATTGTCACATTACAAAGGAGAGAATTGGTCTGTATCCGATATCTTTGATGTCAGAGTAGGTACTTTGTCATTTTTAACTAAAACTATATAGTTTTGTTAATAATATTGTGTACTAATACATTTTTAGTTTATCATCTCATTTTTAATTCTAACTCTTTTTTGCCATTGAGTTCATACCCACAACCCACCTACCTAATTAATATGCTAAAAGATTAAATAATGGAAATATTACTAAATTGTTTTAAGTTTAATTACTTAACAGCGTGCTTACGTTAATAAATGAAAGTACCTCTAAATATTTGAAATGAGGTTTTCGAGAAATAAAAAAGTACCAAATTTTCAATTTTATTTGGTATGAGCATATTATGCAATACATTTTTTTTTTTTTTAAAGCAACGCTATTTTTTTGTACCTACACAATTTTTATGTAAAAAGTTTTTGATACTGCAAAACTGACAATTTAACATTAATTAACTATACTCAACTTGTACTCAAAAATTGAAATAATATCTCTGATATTGTTCAATAACTGTTTGTAAACACGTATAACATAAAATAAATACTATATACATTTTTTCATAATTTGAGAGAAGATCAAACCATATCAATAGAATTTTTAAAACTTTTGAAATTTTTGGAACATTAAAACAGAAACTTGATGATATTTATTAGGTGGTTAAAACTAATAATTCCAAAAAAAAATAAATCTTAATTTCAAATTCGTAGTGTATATACACTGTTTTATTACTTTTATTAGGAACCTTTAAAATTCATCTATTTTATTTCAAAAGTATGAGTGACGAAAATGAAAGTAAATTATGAAAACAAATAAGCGTTTATTTTTGATGTCATATCATATGTCTATAATAAACAGTTATTTAATAATATCACTGATATTATTTCAATTTTCAAGTATAAGTTGAGTATAGTTAAATAACGAAAATTGTTTTTAAAAAAAATACTCTACTCGAAAAAATGTCGTTCCCATTTAAAAAAAAAAAGTAAATTGTATTACGCATATGCGTACATTTGATAATATATATTTTGATACTCTTTTTCATTTCCTGAAAATCGCATTTCAATACAAGGTCATCCAACTAAAATATTTAGTGGTAAATCTAAACGTGAACACACTATAAATAAACATTAAACATAATAATATAATTGTTATTGTATTAACATAAAAAAATATATTTAAGGGTGTTCCATTTCCCATTACACAAATAAAAAAAAAAATCGCATGCTATTTATATTTTTCAACACCACGAGAAAAAATAACTCTCGCGCCACACATGATTTCATATATTATGTGCTTGTAAAATGAATAAAACTTCCGTTAAATTAATTTTAAGGAAATACTTTATACACTACATTTCAGTGGCTTGCTCAAGTTCGTCATTTACACAGTGTATTTTAATATTATTTGATGTGGGGAATATATATTCCAGTAGGGTTATTCGAGATAAATTGAAATATAAATTAACTCGTGTTTGGATTTTATTATTAAGTACAGATGTTAGCATAACATTATCGTTTACGTAGTTTATCATTGTATAATGTATATTATTATTACGCAGTCATGTAAATGTCAAAACGTAATTTATGATAGACTTAAATTATTTTGAAAATTATTTGCATAAAAAAATAGTTAAAAATAGTTTTTGCGTCAGCGGTTGTGTCGATAGAAAATTGACTTGTATTTAGGGAAGATTCAAGAGGAGAGGTCATAGGGCCATGCCCCCAATATATTCAAGAATGTATATTATAATATTATTATACGGAATATTGATATATGTCATATTTTATACTACCAATAGGCCGTAACTTGAAAATAATTTGGGGGGGGGGGTTTAAGCTAAAAAAAAATTTGTTCTAATTTCATTATAATATTTTATAGGTAATTTAATATAGAATAAAATTCATTTCGGAATTTCGGAGGGGGGGTTGAACCCTCAAAACTGCCCCCCAGGTACGGCCTTGTATACAACAGTTAGCAATGACTTACCCACGTATAACGAATCACACAAATGCATATCACTAAAATAAATTATTTATAATTTAATAATATTCAAATACTGATACAGTAGTGGTTGGTAAAGGGGAAGAGATTTCCACATACACATAGATTTTGATAGTACTTATATCATTTTAATGAGAGATTTTCATCACGTGAAATTTTATTGCCGATAAACACGACTAGCTCATAATAAACAATTATAGAATATTAGAATTACGTAAAAACACAACCCGAGGGGGTTATTGGCGACCACCCTATCGCTTCACTCATCCCCACCCCATCATCGTGTAGTTTTCTACTTATATAATATTTAAAGTATATTAGTAGGTACGACATTATGTTACAATATTATATAATTGCTACTCGTTTACTCGTTCGAAAAAATCGCGTTTTTATGTGACATATTTTAAGACGCACCCCCCCCCCACCAATTACAGATGAACGACTGCTACAGCCGCCCCGTATACTATCTATACGCACATGACGCAATGTGTAAAATAAAACGTACAAAAATATTTTATTACAATAATATTATTTATAAAAATATACTGTTTGCGTACATACGTACTACAGTCGGTACATTATGCCGCGTATCTCCACATCGCCTACAGCAGTAGGAATTACCTACCTCTAATATTGCAACAACGCAATGGAAATTAATATATATATATACGCACACACACGTCATGCACACGGCTTATAACAACGTCTGGGCCGGAGACGATAAAAACGCAGCCATCGGATGTAATAATAAAAAAAAAAAAATAAAAACGTACACCCGTGTGTTATATTATATGTGTTTATATGTGTACGTATATATAATATTATGATGTGCGAGGAGAAGAACATTTCGTCATCGTGACTTTATGGTCGGGGAGCTGTGTAACAATGTACATGCACATATACCTCGCACAGACACATAATATGTATATAAAATATATATAATAATATGATATTATATTATATATCCGGCCGGAACCGGCTGCCGACCGAGTATTATAATATTATTATATGTGTTTGTACCGCGTTAACGACAGTTTCGTGCGATTGTATGCAGTGTGATTTTCTTTCTTTTTTTTTTTTGCGTCCACGTGAGGACATGCATTCTCACGTTTTATTGCAGCCGATTATCGGGCGCGCGCGCGTGTGTGTGTGTGTGTTTTTTTTTTTATCAGAATAACATTTTTTTTTTTTTTTTGCTAAGTATCTTCATGTATTAAACATATTATATTACAACGATTATCACATACAATGCATTTAATTATTATTATATAAGTGTTTGCGTGTTGTATTTATAGCGTGTATAGTACAACGACTTACTATATTTTAATAAACCGTATTGCTCTACAATAAGCATAATATTGAATCTTTCGATTCGAAATGGTAGTTGTATGCATTTATCCTGCAATTACCGAAAGCTGGAAATTGAAAACGATAAAATTATTTGATTATTACGACACTTTATACGAACAGATTTCATACAGGTCTTCCTCGTTATTATAATAAATTCTATTATTGTAATACCAAATGGAATAAAAAAATAACTTACCATATTATATTATAATAATATGATTTGTGACTTTATACGATATTTCAGGATACTCCGTTGCTTTTGAATCCATAAAGCGTTAGTGTACGTTGCATATTTTGTATTTTCAATTTGGTACCAACTGAAACGCTTGGATATTTTAAAATAATATCGGTTTTCATTCGTTTTTCTCTGTAATGTATGCAGGTAATTAGTTTACGACTGGATTTTATTTTAACTTCATTCTAAAACTGATTCACGGCGTGAATCCTCATGCCGTACTTTTTAACTTAAGCCCTGTTGTAAATTAACATCTGCACTTATGAAATTGTCAATTTACCATCAATCAATCCTAAGACGAGGAAGTCGCTTGTTGTAAATCATTTTCCGACTTGAATGCACTGAGTATAACATGTTCTTACAAATAGCACTTAAGTCTAAAAGTGAGCCTAAGTTGTGCTTTCGACCGGATAATGCCTGAAATGGTAATTTAGCAAAATTGAAGACTTTCAATCAATTGAGATAATTTATTATACACTATTCATGCCCTTAAAATATTTCCCACATCTCTATATTTACTCTATTAGCGATTCCTTTACTCTGAGGTAGTGATTATAAGGTTTCCCTTTCCCCTGTGCAGTTTTAATTGTGACCATATACTTTGTAATACATACATTATAATATAATTAACAAACTTACCAATCCAAAACAATGTCACCGGTCCACTGTAGTACAAATCTACAGTGTAGCACAGTGGCCCAGTCCACCCTTGCAGGCTGCTCCATAAGTATAAGTTATACCGATTCAGTGAAGTGTTACTTCTTCTACTACATATTAAGTATCAATAAGACATCAATTTAATAATATTATACTGAATGTGAAAGAAATTGAATTTATCTCTTATTTTTATATGAATATAACCGAATGAACGTAGTTAAAATATGATTTAAAAAATAAATTTATCAGTAACTTTATATATATTATATCCGATGTTTCAAAGTTGAAGTAAGAGGAATGGCGTGTGGTGGTGAATATGGTCTTGTACGGGAAGGGGGAAAGTATTGACAGTTACCCTCTCGTACATTTTTTACTGTTTAATGATTTAGGTCAATGGTCATAATAATAATAGTATAATATCATGATTTATAACATAAATATATATATGTATAGACATATAGTATTCAAATCAATATTCAATTTAAGAATATTTTTTTTATTCATATATAAGTATATTGGAATGTTAAATTTTTTTTTTAAGAAAAATTTACTATATTATGACATCAGATTCAAGTTTCAATTTTTTTTTTAGTCATAATTTATATAATAACTGTAATAATACAGTAATGGAACAGAAGTATAGTGACGATAAGTATATTATATAACAAGTGAACCAAACGAGTTTCAAAATATTTGAATTATTTTTTGTTTGTTTATTGATGTCGATAAGAATAATATAAGTTTATCTAAAAAAATAATCTTATTAAAAAGTATAAATATATATACTCGTTTAATAAAAATTTTGTGTTCCACCATCCCCTTACTTAGATAAAAATTCCTACTGTCACCGTTAGCCATGGACAGGGCATAATTTTGCTACAGCACACTGTCACGCCATCTAAATAACGTTTATAACTTATAAAAAACTATATTATATGTTCATTAATACCCCATGTATTATTTATATGTATTTATTTATGCGTTAACGTTTTCAGACGGATAATGTTCTTCTCAAAATTAAATAAAAAAAAAAATAAAAAAAACGCGTTCCATTAATTTTAAAAAAGGAAAGATAAACCTAAAAACACCCATTCTATTAAAAATATTAAAAATGTAGTGTGAAGTGCTTAAGAAGTGAATAACCATTCCGAATTAATAAAAGTATATATAAAAAAAACTCTTTTCCTTCGTTCAGGTTGCACAAAAATTTACTGAGCAAATAATAATAAATGCGTCGGGTTATACAAAAATAAAACTGCACCTCGTGCGTAGGTGGTTGAGATGCACATAATTTTTTTTTACAGTTAAAGTGTTTCACGCCATGTAATAGTTTCGTGTACGTATAATATTATAATATTATGATGTCATGTATATTATTCGTATAATATAATATAACTAATATATACCA
The DNA here is from genome assembly GCA_009835225.1 of Aphis craccivora. Lineage (NCBI taxonomy): Eukaryota > Metazoa > Arthropoda > Insecta > Hemiptera > Aphididae > Aphis > Aphis craccivora. The sequence goes on from VUJU01001897.1 coordinate 41,046, forward strand.
TGTATAAAATGTTATCACGTACATAGAGGGAGGTTTATACCTAACAGTGACCATAAAATGTCAACAGCGTCGAAACGATTTGAACGTTAAAATTCGACGGACTATAAATATAATATAATATATATAAGGCGCATATTATTATACATTCGTACACGTGTACGATATTATACAGGACGATTGTTTTAACGTGCGAACTAAGCATCAGCAGCCAGTAGAAAATACGAGGATCGCGAATGACGTTTTTCTTATTATTTGCTATTAAACTAAAAACGAACCTAAAATAATGTCGTGAATAATGGACAATAATTATCCCAAAGGAATTATATCAACACTTCGAAAAACATTGTAGGTATACCTGTGTATAATTGATGAAAAAAAAAAAAAATGAGTTTAAACGCCTCCCAATTCCGAAGACATTTCCTCTCGGTTCGCGATGACAATATAGCCATCACTCTGTATAACAATAATAATGCATATTATGTGCATGATCGTAGGGCCCCGTACACCCTCGTCGGCTGTCGACGGTGCAGGTCGCGGCACCGACTGATTAGCGGCAGTAACGACGAGATGCCGAGACACAATAATAATAATAATAATATTACGACCGGCGACGGCGGTAGTGGATATTAAAAAGATATATTATTTTGATGTCGTAAACGCCGAGACGTTTTGTCATTGGACGTGAAAAATAAAAAAAAAATAAAAAAAAAAACAAAGACGACGACAATAGGTATACGGTTGTGCGAGGTAGCGTAGTGGCACGTATTATATACGCTTTGCAGTGCGTGACGTTCGGCGGGGCGAGGGTTTAATCGATATGCCGCCGAAACAGTGTTACGAATGATATTATTATAATGTACACGCAGACAGACAGACAGACGGATGGTATATAGATACGTAGATAGATAAACGCCGAACGTCGTACCAAAAACACCGATTCGACCGCGCCAAAAGATAATATTTTCACGCTTCGCAGCAAACTCGGGTAGTGCTCCGACCTTGTGGAGCCAGTGGTGGATTTTCAAAATTTTCTTGGGGGTGGAGGAGTCCAAAAAATAATATGTCTTTCCATTAATGTATTATTTTTATTTTTATAATCAAAAGTACACAATATAATACAAGATATATACATAGTATTATGTATACATCAGTTTATGGGGGGGGGGGAGAGAGTCACTCTAATTTATAAATATTATTATAGCGCACACGCGTTTTGAAAATGACCCCAACACATCATAAGTCATTATTGGGTACCTACTGTTTTAGTTATCGGTCCTTATGATTTATAGACGTGCGAAGTGTTTGTAATTTTTTTATTTTTAATATTGTGTAAACGCCTAACGCAATATGAGTGTTTATATTTTTTACGCTCATGAAGAGATACGTCACAAGTACCGAACTACCGAAAACATTGTTGTACATATATAGGTATCGTAGTGACTAGTGATCTGTAATTTTAAAATAAGATCTTATAGATGATAGTGTGGTTCGGAGGTCCTTTAAATAATATTCAATAATACAAGACATAAGCACGTGTTTTAGTAGTGAGCTTAACGCGTTAATTATTTCATTTTTATTGTTCCTTATTGCTCACAGACATGCAACATGTTTGCCATGTTTTTGAACTTATATTAAAATTATAATATTAATAATAATATAGTATCATAGATTTGACTATAGGTAGCAACTACGATAAAAGAAGATTTCCATGTAAAAAGTAACTTTATGCCATTATGTTACATGGCTAATTAGGTTAGTTAGATAAATGTTTAATCTTATCACCGATGTACTTGAATCTGATAGGTATTTGTTGCAGCGGTTTCCATTCTTTTTTTTCACGGTGCTTTTTTTTGGACAAAACTCAGAGACGGTTCCCCACTGTGAATATCAAAAAACGATTGTAAACTCTTCCCATAGTAACCTCTCCCGGGTCTACTCCAATATTACCTGACGAAAACATGTAAATTCCCCCGAGACTTCAAAACCTACCTACTAGGTACTAATTTAACTTAATAAAAATCATAAAATAAATCTAATATACAAAATATATGTATGATGAAATAAAAATGTTAAAAATTTAATTTTTTTGGCAGTAGGAAATTAGGAACACATAGATTTCAAAAAAACTTATGTTATCTATTTTTTGTCTTTATAATCTAATATTTTTTGAGTTATCTATAGTATTTATTTATTTTTTGTATGACTGTTTTTACTTATTATTATTTTTTTTTAGTTTATTTCAACTTTGAATTTTGAACCATTTTGATCCATAATGTTAACCCAAGGGAGTTTACTATTTTCAAAAATCTGGAAATTTTACCACCACCTAAAGGCAGAACGAAAAAAAATTCTATACATTTTAAATTATTTATTATGAGCCATAGACCGCGGTGCACAGTTTGGGAACCGCTGGTTTATTGTATTAATAAATTAATAGCGTTAATTTTTATATTTTAAAGTTAAACTGTAAACTTATTGTGTAGACACCTAAATGGAATATTATTAAATTATCTAATAATATGGGCATTGTAACATAAAATGTTTAATATAAAATGGAGTTAATTTAAAATTCCATAAAAGGTTTTATCGTGATCATTTATTTGATAAATGTTTTCATAACAATAAATAATTTATTGTTTTGATTTGATTTTGTATAAAAGAAAAAAGATACATTTTATTTAATTAAAACAGTTTTTGCGTTATTTGAAAATGTAAACAGAAAATAATGGTAAGGACTGTGTTTGGACAAAGCAGTTACAGTACGAGATGAATAATTTCAAAGGACGCACCATCTTTTTAAATGGGTTGATATACGCAATTTTAATGACATTTAAAATATTTAAGTACAAAATAAAAATATTAATTCAAAGAAACTTACAATTCGTTCTACGTCAATACCACTGTTTTGGTTATTGCATAACAAAGTAATATTGTACATATAGAAAACTGACTCTACGGGTACAAACCGAGAATTGACTGGGTGTATAATATTATGTACAGTCTAATATAAGAAATACAATTTTTTTCACAAAAAGAGGAGAACTTCAAATGGCAATAGGTATCATTTGTATTTTTTCATAACGCGAAAAAAGTATTCAGACAAAGAGAGTATTCAAGTTTGATAAACATATGCGGTTTACAGATTTACAAATAAAAACGAAGTCGAAGTTCTTTTATTTTCTTGGGAAACATTTGGATTCTTGAAAACATGGTTCAAGCTCCAGTAATTCTCTGAACAAAAAGAAGAAATAGGGCGTGTGAACTTTATTTTCTTAATAATTAGCATTCTTGGAATATTATTTTTTGGTGAAAATTTTAGTTAGATACTGTTCAATAGAAAGACCCAATTATGATTAATTTTTTATAGGTAATACACCCACTTTGGTTAACTCAAAATGTTTCAGATTTATTTTTTCACTTGACTGAAAAAAAAAATAATAATTATAAATAAAATAGCTAATTTATGTAAATAAAATGTATATACAAATGAATAAATAATTTAGTTGAGTATTCAAAAAGGTAATTATAAAAACAGTCGACTGGCGGGTGTGGGTATATGTAAAAGAACGACCGCTGTAACAACAGTTATTATATTGTAATAATCACATTTTTTAGAGATTCGTTTAATTGTGTATAATCTAAGAAAACGTTATCATTTAACATTAAAATATTATAAATATTAAACGTGGTATTATAGCAGAAAAAAACCAATTCATACCTATAGGCAAAGGTACCATTTGCTGTTAGTTTAACGGAGTTGGTTAAATGAATGTGAAAATGAACACACACGCTTACGAAAGAATTACAATTCATTTTAAAAACAGATTTTTGTTAACTAAAAATTAACTTAAGTGTAATATTAATTTATTCATAGTAAGTTTAACGAAAATAAATGCCTTTTTTTAAAAAAAATAATGAATTGTAAATATTATAATCTAAACATCTAATAAAGTATTAAGTTTACTATGTATTATAATATTTAATTAGATAAAAATATTGGGCATGTATGTAATACTTACAAAATCAAAATTGTAAAGAAACCATAATATACTCAAAAATAAAAACACTTCAACTATTATGTTATGCAATATAGATGTATCACGTACAAGGGCTCCAAGGAGGGGAAGCAGTGGGGGTCATTGCGCCCACCCTGAGATTTTTCGTGTTTTAGTTACAAAACTGGAAGTTTTTAACATAAAACAGGTCTTGGGTATTTAGCGATTATTGGACAATAATAACTATCTAAAAATTCATAAAGGAGGCATTTAATTGTAAAAAAAAAATATTACGATTATTTTCAATCGTGAAGTCACTTTTGTCTGATTCCTACAGATTGCCTTTTAGCGCGGACGAGTCAAAGTAATTAAAAATAGTCGATCTCTATAATTGTCGAATAATATATTATATAATAACAATAATATTTATATTATATATGAATCGTGTATGAAAAACATAATAATAAAATCAAAATACTCGGAAAGCATATACGTGATTATAAATTATAAAAGCAGCCCGTCGTCGACGGAAATTGAAACCTTTTGAAAGACATTATTACATTATTATTATTAGGTACATTTATCGTTAATTTTTAAATCAATTAAAAAATTGATTTAAAATACAATTTTTTAATCAAAAAAATTATGATTAAATGTATTTATTTGTTTCAAACAAAAAGAGATTGTCCTTTTTTAAAAAAAATAATAAAATATTATGATGTAATATGTAAATTCAATCAAATAAAGTCGTTTTTTGTTTAAACTTTATTATGTTTTTTCTTATAAGTATTAGAAATAATAGTGTAATTTTGTATTAACTTAAATTAGTTTTGCGTTTTAAAAATTATAAGTTTAAGTAGATGAAAGACGTACCTAGCGGTAAATCTTTCCATAATTATTTAGATACTTGCAATTGTTTTGCCCCCCTTGAGCTACATTTCTGCGGACGTCCCTGATCACGTATATTATCTGAATAATTATGTTGTACAATGAATTGAGTATTTCAGTGAATGGTCAAATCCAAATGCAGGTTAAGTATCGACTTAAAATATGTTTTCTTTTCAATAAAAAATTTTACACAGAATCCACGATAGGGTTTTAAATTTTTGGGCTGCACAAAAGTTGACAAAAATTAACAACCAAAATAGCATATATAACTCTCGTGTTAACGATTCCAATATTATATTATAATACTAAAATATAATGTGGCATTGAAATGGGGGTTTGAAACGGGTGATATTGGTTTTAAAAACGAGTTTGGATTTCTAGTCTTGTTTTTATTAGACTGCAATATTATTTTATTACTAACAGCTTTTAAGCAACTTTTTCTTATATATTCTATTCGACAGTGAATTGTATATGCGTCTTTAGAGTTCATTAAATTGAAAAATTTGCTCATAGAATCCAAAAGAAACGTTAAGATGTTTCGATCTGTTGTCAGTAATAAAATCACATTATTGATGTATACTGTTTAATAGTGATAAAATATGAAAATGTATTAAAATCTTAAATAATAATATATT
>VUJU01001898.1:0-46541 GCA_009835225.1 Aphis craccivora
AAAAGAAAAGAATTCTTATCGTAAATAGAAAATTATTTTACAAATATTTGATGGAAATTGCAAGTATTTAAGGTTCTTTGTTTTTAAGTTACACCTGAAAATAATAGATGTCAAAAATTGGATTTGTTTAAAAATTCTCGTTTTTCCATTATTTTTTAAAGACGATTTTTAAACAAATATTTTTTTATTTTTAAATAAATATTAGTGTCACCTTTTATATAAACGGATCACGATACGACAAGTTAGGTTATGAAAGCTCCTTTATTACGCCCATTTTTAAACGAAAGAAATAAAGTTTTGTAAACAATTGAAGTTGGAGTTTTTGAATATACATTTATTTTTTTTATTTTAATGTGGTTAAATTATAAATCATTTTTGACAAAAACCCGGAACTGTCACAGACAGTGTTTTAAATTTGATGTATTATTATAATTAATTAATTAAAAGTTAAAGTATTCGATTATACTGTAAAATATAATCATATTTCAAAGATTATGAATAAATCCACTTTAGTAATAGTATAGCAGTCATTTGGACAATTTTTGTCATTGTTATATACCTATTCAACGCTCTGTTACCAACCACAATAAAGTGTGACACTATAATGAATAAGCGAGGCTGTAATATATTAGATTATTTTACATAAAATTTCAATTTTCGGTTACTTACCCTGTACTGTCGAGCCGTTTTCACTTTATTACATTTGACAATTGGTGATTTTTGCATGACGGCGACGACCTAAAGGTAATAATATATGTATAGGCACTCGACACTGCGATTTATCACAATAACCCTCGTGAAATTGTGCAGGCGTCAACGTCTCATCGTCCCGACGCCATCGCATTATTATTACTATTATTATTGTTATTATTAAAATAACATAAAGCACTTGACGTGCATGCAGTGTACAATAATAATAAATACGTGCATAAAACCCACCGCGAGGGCTACCGCTCGCACACACCTGCCGCATTGGCGAATTATTCGACGAGTACCTTACCTACGTTTGCGGAGAAACCTTTTACCGCAGTCTCACAAGTCACAACACAATACATGGCGGCACGCACAATGGAAAATGTCTGACCAGATCGAACCCGATATAATAATTTATATATACAATATTTATACCCCCGATACAATCCACCCAAATCGTATATTTTGTGTTATTAGCGAATTGATGTCGGACCCGAATCCACAGATAAATACACATTTATATATTCGATTGTGGTAACGAGCCGGGTGTCGAATAATATAATAATAATAATAATATATAACATAGCTATAATAATAAAGGTACATATTATATTATATAGTAAAGCGCATCGTCGAGCGTAAATAATGGAAATGCAGTTTATTGGATGAGGTGTCTCGGGTTCGTTTATTACCCGCTAATACCCAAACATTATAATAATTGTTGTTGGTTCAGGACAAAATTTGGGTTAGCGAAGCAATCAGAAATATAATATCATATTCTTTCCACCCCTAATAAACGGTTTATAATTAATGTTGATAATAAATACCTATATATAGAATATTAAATAATTTTGAATTGGCCAAAAACTTAAATGAATTTTTTTTTTTATCGACTTTTCAACTTGTGCACCATATACTTTATCATAGAAATACAACTCGTGATATGTACCAGTAATTTTGTGGGGACACAACTCATTAACTGCGAATGATAGATTTATCGTTTTTGGCACTATAAGTGTTTATTATTTCCATCAAATCACAATTCCCAACGCGAAATGTGAAATTAATGTACTTGTAAGACAAAGATTAAATGTTAAATCTATATTTTATGATACTACAGTATAATATTTGACCACTTACACGAACCATCTATTAATCGCACCAAGTTCAAATCCTATATTTTGATGGTTCTCTGAAGGGTACCACCCTATTGGTTGGCAAACGCGTCAGTGGAGAGTGGAAGCTAATACCAGTATTTATTTAAAATAATGTTTGTATAGCGTACTATCTACTCGAAAATGTAAAGCCGATTTTGTTGTGGCACAATATTATAAAACTATTGTTATAATCATAATAGTTATTGTTGTATATTGTGAAAAATATGAGTAAACGAACTTATTAAAATGAGTACCAATATAAATAATTATAATAATAGACATGAACCACTTGTCCCTCAGTCCCTGTAATACTTATGGTCTTGTCAGAAGGGATTACTTATTGTAACATTAATATTGTGGTGTTGAAAGTGTATTGCTTTCATCATTACATCCATAACATACGTTGGCCTATTCACACATTTTGTTTGATAACATGGAGAAACGATTAAGGTCAAACGCTTGAGACAATTTATTGTTTTCGTGATAACTAAAAAGATGACTGTGTATAGTGGTATCAGTACACATTTCAAACACATCTGGAATGGCTATAGGCTATAGCACATAGAAAACTTATTTTATGATATAGCTTATTCCTATTTTTTACCTATTAACTATATATTTTATTTTATTTGAAGTTTTACACAAGTCAAATAAACAATGAGTTAATATGCTTATAAATAAAATATAACCGTGTTAAATTATCTTTGTAAAGCTAATGTTTCCAGTCGCAGAGGCAGTTATTATCAATAATAAAAAAAATAATAATTTTTTTAGAAAAATAGATTTATATAATCAAATTTAACCTTACAAATAACCACCTGCTTTTAAATTGAAGTCACTGTAATAAACAAAATTGAAGGTTTTATTCGTGACGAAATGTGTGTATTTTTTTTGCGAGAGACTTGGTAATCATATGAATATAGTGCCTCTACATATATACGCGAGTCCACCCGAATTTTAATGTCGTTTTTGGTTTGCGTATAATTACGATACGTAATAAAATAAAGAAATTTCACTTTCGTATAATTATAAATTATAGGTATATTAAACACAAAATATAGGTAACGCATAACATGATGTTTAATAGCCCTTGCGCGATTTATCAATATTCTCTTTCGTTCACAATAATTTATGTAAATATCTACACGCTGCCCGGCGCAGCCATGTATAATCGATAGTAAATAGTAATAATAATCATCAATGTAGACCGGTTATACATAATATCTGGATGAATATTATAATATAGCCCGCGTGAGACGATCGTCTTACGAAAATTTCGACGACACTAAATTGTATATTAATCAATAATAATCTATTGCGTCACACGTAAATCGAAGGTTCCCCTTTGTAACGCCCCGTCCCCTCGTACCCGTTTTAATCGTAAACGATATCATTATAACAGCGCCGCCGCATGCATAACGTTTGGTTCTAATTTCCTCCCATCGGTCTTCGAAAATAGTATGGTATTATCGATATCGTCGATTTAATGACAATATATTAGGTACAACGCAAATTATAAATCGTTTTTAAGAATAAGACGAGATAGCAAAACTTGAATTTATATTTTGGGGCGCTAAACTTATACAAATATGTTACGACACGAATTACTTTATTTCCTTATTGGCTTATTCACAATATTCTTATTAATTATGATCAATCACTCAAATAAAAGGTTAATAATGAGTTATAAAGCAATTCTTCTGGTTTTCAGATGTTTAAATTTGAATTGATTCTTTTTTAAATTTCACTGTGATAAGTTTGATCGTCTTTTTTGTATCTTGCTAGTGACCAGCTTTTTATTCGTTACATCAAGGAGTTATTGTTGTGGGGGAGGTAAATATTGTATGGTGCTACACACCCCCTTAGCCACAATCCAGTTCCGCATGTGGTGACGGGGCGATACGAAAGTACCTGTATGAAACAGTTTAATCTTTGAAATTGCCCTACAAAAGGATGTCCAATCCATATATTATATAGAAATCACCCACATTACACGAGAGTGTACCTATATTATTGTAAACCACGCAGCAGTCGGTGTATGGTCGATAAATCTTTCGTTCGGGCGAAACGTCGTGGCGGTAATATTATATGATCAGCTATAAATTATCGTGTTGTTATTATTGTTGTGTTCACTGTCGGACATTCGAAACGACACGACCGCGACGGTGTCCGTTGTTCGCGGGACGTCCATCCGCTCAAGTGTAATATGTATAGTAATAGTATTGTATACATTTGTTCATATCTGTTATTTACAATAAGCCAGGTACCTACTAACTGGTATAGTGGACCGAATACTGTGCAACACACAAATATTACAATAATACAACAATACTATAACCTACTACACATCTACAACACTACAGATTATATAGGTACGATGTAAACCTTACATTATGGATTGTATTGTAGTTTAACGTGGACTTATGATACGCTATTTAAATTGACGGTATTTATATTATACAGGAAGAACGCACGTGAAAACATATAATAATGATATATATATAAATTTCGACAACCGTATCGTTCCGATTTTTTATATGGGTAATGGGTATACAATGCAAATAATATACACGAGTGATTTATCGAGCAAGCATACCCACTTTTTTTAAACATACTTTAACATTTTTTAGATTTTTTCGTATTACTTGAGGATTGAAGATAAAAATATATGCTATATTGAGTATACATATGCAGCTATGTGAAGATAAAACTTTTACTTTTAAAACGAGAAAATATCTCTCTTTCTACAATAAATTATTACTTTATAAATAATCTTCCTGAAAATGTTAACAAATACCTGAATCAATCAAAATCAAACGAATAGTTGTTAAGTTATTTAACTGTATGTATCTACCAAGGATAATAGACCCACGATAATGAGTTTCAAAGATATCAGTACTCCGAGCTATGGTTGTTTAAACATTTTTCAAATCTAGTTTATATTTTTATAAACCCATTTTGAAAGAGTACTATCCTTAGTCTATAATCATATTAATTATTTAGAAACTATTCGTTTGAATTTTGTATAGGTTAAAAAGTATTAAAATGTATTTTAAATTGTACTTTTTAATTATTGTACAATTTGCATTGGCATTTTCAAAAACAATTATTCTCTAAATAATTTACAGTAAAAAAGGAAGGTTCTCATTTTAAAAATAGAGATTTGTATACCCACGAAAAATTCCGTTAGTTGCACACAAAATCTCAACGTTTTCAAAATATGATCAATAAGTATATTTAAAAATTTCAAGAATCACAACTTGAATAAATTCATTATTAAAGAACATAATAACGATGAGAATGCTTATATTATAGGTATAAAGTACTATGTACTTATATTATATTTACCAATATACTCGTATATATGATATATTATGATATATACCTAAATACTATTATATCCAGATTTATAACGATTTGCTCAGAGAGAAAGACGGCAAGAGAGAGATACCGAAATACAGTCACGCATTGTTCGTCGGGCCGTAACGGACGATAGAGCCGTGTAATGATAACAACACAATTTTGGACAGGAAACACGGTCAAAGAGTTCTACCCGTGGTCATTGTCGTTATGAATGGGACGAGGCGGTGCGTTTACTCAATGAAATCTCATGTATACCTGTGCAGTCAATGAACTTATCTGGTCATCTATACATATATAAAATACACAGGTACCTACTAACGTTGTTGTTGAAATCGAATATTAATAGAATTACAGAAAATAAAATCCTTAGTAAATATTATGTTATATAAGTTCGATTGCTTTAATACGCAATTCTATCCTATGCAACTTACTTCCTTACAGGTACTTAGAATCTACTCGTGCTTTATATTAACCTTATATAGTGTATCGTAAAAATACCGATAATCGGATTTACCTGTCATATTTAAGAGTTGAAACCCGATACATATTTAAATGTGTTAAAAATAAAGGAAAAAAAAAATTCATACAATTTTCGCAATTGAAAAATTACTCGATTTGTTTTAAATAAATCATCAGTATTATATTAAAGGCCCCGTTTGCAAATAATGTGTGTAAAACTCAGATAGTTAGTCTGACAGTTGAAAAAACATCACAGTTTGATTTGATTTTTTTTTTTTAAACACAGTATAATAATTATTAATAATTATTATATTAAATATCTACAACATAATTCTGTTTTTGAATAAATGTATCAAAATACATTTTTTTTTTTTTTTTTTTTTAGTTTCGTGTTGCTATTTTGTTTCTTGTGTTATTCGTGTAGTAAAATTTTTATTCTATAATAAATATATGCTATACGACCCGCTGATAGAGTTTCGCGAATCTTATTTTCGCCGAGCACCCATTCAATACTGTCAAACACTACATTATTCTGTGTTGTTCTAAGTTATAGCCGCGACGACAGATGATTATTACTATACAACGTGTTCATTGCCATAGGCTTCAACGGGTCGCATGGCGTTGAACATTGCGCGTGCATTATAAATGTATGTAGTACTATTATAATAGTGGGAAACAGATTTTTATGAATGAACAAAATAGGAAAGGTGGTCAATGCGGGCACCCTTATTACTATATAATCTGAATAGCCCTCTGTTCCCCCTATCCCCATCTGGGATGAAAAAAAACGTTTCCTCATTACAAACTCTATACTATAATAATATGTTGATCGATATAACGGTTTTAATCGGACATAATATTATTGTGTACATATTACCTATTGTATAGGATTATTTGAAATATATGTATGGAGTCCTACCGTATTTATACATCATTATTAGCAAAGGTACTCGATGAAAACGTTTACGGTTTTGATTCACTATCATGAATAAAAATGCGCATTAAAGTGTTTTATTGTATCGTTTTGAGTCATGACTCCAATACGTGTTACAATGCACATATAATAATAACAAATAACAACCTATTATATTAGTAGTCTATAGTTTATTATATTTTGATTTTTCATAGCATGTTTTAATTTTGACTTACTGACTTCACAAAGCTTATTTACATAATGTATAATAAATATTTTTTGTCTGCTACTCAAATAATTGTATTAATCTGTGAAAATATGTACATTGTACAAGGTAAGTTTGAAATTATTTTACAAATGAAAAATTTCTAGTTTTCTGGTCAAAGACCATGTTATTTCCCTATAATACTCGTATGATTAATACACTAAAATACAAATTGTTAAGCGGTGCTCGCCTGTCAAACATAGTGTAATTACCGTAGTTAAAAAATGATAACATGCTGTGAAGGAACAAATAAATACTACTTATTATAACTAATCGTTAAATGGTCGGTGAGTTTTTTCTCAATTGTTTTTACTCTTAACATAATCATGTTTGTTTATGATGATTAATAAATCTCATAAGTTAGTTGTTTTTCAAATTTGATAAATTCATATAATATACAAATACCAAAAACCATTACACGTATTTTTACACATACATATTGATTTCATTATGTACCTTTATTAAATATATTTTGTATACTTCATATAGGTAGTATATTCCAATATCAACATCATAACTTAGAAATCTTTACTACTCTATAAAGATGAATTCACTGAGAATCTCCTACAGTACCTTATTATGAGATACATCTCGCTCACTGTAAAGTCATAATATTAATTTTTGTTAAGATACTTTTTTTATCTATTCGTAGTTATATGGATAGTAATAATTGAACTCAAAAACGATCTAGAGTTTATATCATATTTAAAAAAAAACTAGTCAAGTAATAATATATATTTTTGACTACATAGGAAATATCAATATTAATATACAATTGATTCAAGAGTTATATTACAGTCATTTCATTATATTATGGTAAACATTAAAAATATTATATAATATAATAAAATATAATATACCAAGTACCAAAGTTTTTTATTCAGAAACATTTAAAATAATTTATAAATTTCATAATGTGAAACTTTTCATTTGCGAGGTTAGGTAAATAAGTAGATAAGTAGATATCTAATGATAGAACCATCCATTAAACATGTGGACATGTGGTCAAAATTTAGTTTTTAAAATCTTAAAATGTAAAACGTACAAATCATTTTAGACGTTTCTATAAATAGAAAACTTTCATATGGTACATTTTTTTTATTATTATTTAGGTACATGATAAAATGTCTGTAACGTAAATTTTGCATCGGCTTTTATATCGGTTTAGTTTAAATCACTAATCATTATCAATAGATGTTAAATAACTTAAACTATAGTATACATTTATTTGGACAAGACACGACGATTGTATAATAGGTATCTATAAGTAAGAAGTGTCATAATTACCTATAGTGTAGCACAACAGTGATGAGACGATCGACAATATAATATCATATTATTTACAGTTTGTTATACTTAGGCGTATAATATAATATAATAATGACGATTTCGACGTCGTAATAAAATAGTAAAAAGTCGGTTAAAATAGTATACGTCCGCGGTGCAACGTAGGACGGCAGCCGTTGTTAATCGAAGGGTGGCGGGGCGTTTGTTTGCCAATTCGTATATTAATATATATTATGTGAGTGTGTGTATAAATAATTGATATGTACATCAGCCGGGTGGTGTGATATAGATCGGGGAGGCTCCTGTTGGGAGGGGGTTAAAAGGTAGCGCGTGTCTATCTCACACACACACGCGCACATAGACTTACGACTAAACGCACCACTATAGTACGTTTTATATAGGTGTGAGAGTATACACATGCACATTTGGGATACGTATAGGGGCGACTCGTGCTCAGACCTATGAAAAACAGCTGGCCGAACGTTGGCAAAAGCGGCTGGCCGTGCGGGGCTTTGGCTTTTTTTTCCCTACACATTTATATTATAATAATAATATAAATACACGATTTCGCCCCGCGCGCGCGTGTGGGAAAACAACTGCCGCCGCGCCGCCACCGCCGCCGCTGCTGCTGCTGCTACTGTCGTTCGGCGGACTGCACCGCCGCCGTTGCAGCAGTCGATCGCACAAGCTGCACATTCGCCGCGTCGCCAGTCGCGCGGTCTTCGTGTGTGTCAGCTGTCCACCGATATATATGTATTATTATTATTATTATTTTAACATCTGTTTTCTCTTTTTAAAAAAGAACATGCACACGTGTATAATGCACGATGAGAGCCAACTTTGGCAATGGGGTGGTAATTTTTTTTTTTCGGGGTGTCGTGTCGTTTCGTGTACGCGTCATGTATACCTGGGAGGCCGCCGATTATTGTTATAACGGCAAAAAATAACGGCCGTTTTGAGAGGAACCTGCGGCGGCGTGGCGACGATATTATAATATGCTTACATTATTATTATTGTTTATTATGATAATTATTATATTTATATTACACGTATAGACCACGTACGGTGTAGTGGCGAGGAGTATGTCGTGAATATTTTTGGGCACTGTTATCATGTATTCGGTGTAACAAAACACACGCAACTTTTTAATGGTGAAATAAAAGATTGGCGGTTTAGTGTAATCTGCCAAAGGTTTCTATGGTTAATATTTCATGTACGACCTATATAATGTATATAACATTATACGTCGCCCAGGTAAACCAAATCAATAATTGTATGTGGAATATAATATAACGGTTATGAATTAATTACATTCACCGATTATGCGTTTTAAACGGATGAATTTCAATTATACATTATACATAATATTAAGTTATAATACACAGGTACATATTATACATTTAAAAAAATGTATGATATACAAACAAATATTAAAACATGTAAAGGTTCTAAAAAAATGTTACTAATCGAATGTTATCTCGAACGATATATTATAAAATTAATTGTCATTATTTCTACTTACGCTTACGGTATACGAGAACACTATTTAGTAACAATTTGCGGTAATACAGACAATTTCAAATTCAGTATAATAAGTACTGATAATGGTTCAAATAAATGTATTGGTGTGTAATAAGTAATAACCTTAGGTAAAAATTATATGATTTAATTGCCACACTCAACCTGCGAATAGTTAAGCTTTTTATATGTATAATAAAAATTTAAATTTAAAAATTATTGTTGATTTTTATACAATAAATCATAAAATATTATATGCACTGCAGTGATAACCTAATATACTCAATCTAATTTTTTTTTATTATTCAATAATGAATTCATTCAAATATTTAGGTTTTGGAACTTATACCTATTTAAGGTCAGAATGTTCACCATATTTCAAATTATTTAGATTTTTATATAATTTAAAATGCGCTTTATAGGGTTTAAAAATTTATTTTTCAAATGAAATTCAACTCTTTTTGCTAAACAGATGATTTTTTTGAAAGTTTTTATGAAACTTATTAAAAATTTAAACGAGTCGTTTCTAAACATTTCAAATATAAATATACAATGAATAATAGTCCTTAATGGTAGTTTTACAAAAATATAAAATAATAGATAGGTATAATATGTAATATTGTTATTTTTTTTTTATTGTTATTAGAGTGGGGAATTTTTTATAAACTATAAAATATTGATACATTAAATAATATCAATTACTAAAAATTTAAAATAATAATGTAGCCATAGGCGATAGGCCCCTTATCTTGCAAAACATTTATTATGAACTTATTAACCTATAATACTTAGTTAATAATTTAAAAACTACTTCTTTGTATTTCGATTTAGGTGCATCAAAAATATTTAAAAAAAAGTCAATTGTTTAACAATTTATGAAATAAGGGTGATTCTCATTTGAAATAAATTAGTTGGTATCGCCACAGTACACCGCTAAATAATATAACAATGATAAGTGTTTAAAAATATGATCCTATTTTAAGAATAATTTTAAAAATCAGAATTAGAATACATTACCCAATAGCACCTACGTCCTACACCTACTATGTATTATCTTATAAATTAACATTTATTTTATTTTTTTATCATAATTCATAAATATTTCAATAACTTTGTCATAATGGTACATTTACATAATTTAAATCGTGAACACTACATATGAAATAGTAATCCTGATTTATTGGTGGTAACAATTTGATAATATTTCTCATCTATTCTCCCTACACAAGTAAAAAAATTACTCTGTTTCCAAAACTATTAAATTTTAGAAAGTTTTTCATTCAAAAACTGAGAATTAGTTAAGTATAACATGTTATAGGTTTTTTCGTCTTTTTTTCTGCAGCTATTAAATTTATTGTTTGTTCGTCTCGTATTTCTGCATAAAGTATCTATTTATTTATTTCAGGAAGAGTAGAGTCTTAACAATGTTGGCCTCCATGTTTAATTTTTGACTTTTACAAAATAATGCTGTATACTCAAAACATCCAATGAACATTATTTAAACTTTTACTGTAAATAAAATTAATTCATGATTGCTATGACCTTATTGACATTATGGTATTTCAATCCGTTTGAGTCCGTAACTGTTCTAAATGTCCAATATACTGTTTAAAATTTACTAATATTACTTTTGAAATATTTATTTTGTCAACGTTTTGGCTTTTATTATTATACATTTTACCTTCATGTGTATATAAAGTCTAGCAAAGCGTAATAATGATTTGGTATAGAGATTCCCAAACTAATTATTATAGGTACCACCCAGTTTGGAAATTTTTTTAAAATTTAACAACTCACAATATCATTGAATGACCTTTCTTTAATCAGTTGTAAACTAATGACGATAAAACTTAATTTGGACTTTGAACATCAACGAAAAGTAATACATAGGTGGTCATGGTTATACTAAATATATCATTGCGACCCACAGTTTGGGAACCTCTATGTTACACAATAGTATTAAAAAAATATTATAATCTATATAAATAATATTAATTATATTATGCAATATATTTACACGTCCTTTGATGAGATGAAGCAACATTTAAAAAGTAGTCTATCCATCAGATTTTAATTTATGCAGCAATATCAGTGTTGATTCAAAAGTATGTTGATCTTATGACGACAATGTGACACGTTTATTTATGAATAGTTAGATATATTCGAGATGTCCTTCTGAATACTGGCCAACAGGGGTTGAGACAGGGAGGACAGGTGTTAGATCAAATGCTCACTTCTGTGGACAGTTTCAATTATGTTGGTCATGTCTCTACATCTTGGACCTTAAAACAGAGTATTAACGATTTAATACGATAATTAATACGATTTATAATGAAATTTCCAGTACGCAAAACGTCGATTTAATTATTAATTATGTATACGTTTGAATCACACAAAAGGCTTGTTAATTGTTATTGATATTATTGTTATATATATCGCACACATCGAGTTACGTATAGAAATTGAAAATGAACAGGTGCAGCATTTGCAGTAATGGCTCAATATTTTAGGGTGTTATTTATTTTTATTTTATCAAAAATTGGTTGAACCGACAAACGAAAACTAATCTGTCTGTATACATATAGAATCTACGTGTATATTTTAATAGGTATACATAATAAATCTTAATATTATTATATATATATATTTACTATGTAATATATTCATACTTATAAACGATATACATATTATATTATATGGGTATAAAATCGTATATTTTGGAGCGATACAACACGCCTATTTATATAGTAATGATATATTTTAGTCGTATTTATATCTATAGTTATTACCCAAAGTGGAAGTCGGCAACCTTGACGAAGGGACGTTTTATGTCGATGCGGTTTCTCTTCGCAGGTACCTCTATATATAATAATATTATGATGTGTATTTTATGAGGCTGGAATCAGCTTCAGTGGCGACCCGACGATCGTACAACAAGCGTATTATAATTTAATGTATATTATAAAATCACATTATATAGGTAATAGGTATGTTAATCTAATATACTTATATTATATTATTATTATTATACACGTATACAACACATTATTATAATGTCACGGCGGCTTTGGTGATGGAGGCGGTAGCTATAGATGTTATGCAAATGTGCGGACAGGTGTAAATACGCATTGATTCCGACGACGGGATATTAAACATATAGACCTCAGCCCTCGGGGGTCGTATGGATAGATCGGTTAGCGTTGAATCCGTCTTGTGATTACTCACATTAAATAATTTCCAATATACGTAGAATATTTATCATAAATATAATATATACTGAAGCCATTATATAGACACACTGTATTATTATTTATAGGATAGTGCTGTTAAACGTATATAATAGTCTATAATAGTATAATATGTAATCGGGGTGTTATTTATTTAACGTCAGACACTCACTTTCTCTGACGATGTACGTCATAATAAATAAATATATATATTATATTATGTATTTTTTAGTTTAAAGTGCTCATACTCGAGTGAAGTGTATCATTCGCATAGGCAAATCAAAACCTTGACCATTTGCACGTAGACGATCTTGTACGTCTCGTAATAATGATACTTGTTAAGCGACGACCACGATTTGACGTACTAAAACAGAATAATGTATGCGTGTCTGCAGGGACGCCCGCAATGCCGCAACTGTACTTGCAGGTAGGTATTACAGGTATAGATGATAATCGGTGGTGCAAGCCGTAGTTATTATTATACACCCACTTATTTGTGTGGCTTTATATTATTATTCTCAGACACGTTTACCTGTACAGAAAACCGTTCGATCCATCTCAGGCGGCTTAACACCCCCTATAATATAATCGGGACAGCGGCTATATATGTAATATAGGGATGACTTTGCAGACTGCAGCGCAGAGAATGCTGACGCACAATAACATCAATATTATTGAACCAACAGTTTACTATAATTTAAACTGCTATACGGTGTATACATATAAACATACGCGTATTTGAGTACCGTTTTTGGGGAGGCGAGAGGGACTGAAAAAAAAATATAGATCTCCACGCATGAAAGCCGTATAAAATCCTATAGGGATTTAGCGAATTAAAAAGTATTTTTTATAAATTCATAAATAATGACAATTTTTTAGTGGAAATAATTAAATTGTATACACCTGTAACAATTCACTAATAAAATATTATAATGCATAAATAAAAAACAAGCTTTCGATGAGATGGTCATTTTACACTTGTTAACTACTTTTCAAGTATGTCACTGTTGTGGGAGGATTTTCACCGTACCTATACATACAGGACTTTAATCTTAAAAGTATATAATCTCAGCAAATAAGCAATCCTAAGCATGTACAGTGTTATAAATTTAAACATTTTAATGCTTTATTTCAACTAATACATTTATTGCACCTGTCGTAATCACGTATTACAAGAAAAATGAATTGCCTACAAAATAAACCGTAAGTATAGTTTTTATATCTTTATTAGGTGTTATTTTGTTATTACTTATATAGCTTAAAGCCTATTTATAAAAATGTGTATTATCATGTATTTATTACTCAATTATTAAATAAAATGTTCAAAAAAAAATTGTCTTTTTGTTTTAATTAATTTAGTATGGACTGTTATTTGTATCAATAATATGTTAATTAAATAAAATAATCTAGCTCATTATTAAATACTTAAAAAATAAATGTTTAGATCGCTAAAACTCTTGAATAATATCACTTAAAATTATTTCAAACAACTTGATTAATTTAAATAGAAAATATCTAAAACAAATTTTTCCAAGTGTGCTGTTTGATTGCTACTCATCTGACATTATTGTAGACCTAGGCATTTTAAAGTTCTGACAAATTGTTGAATTATAGAAATAAGTGTTCCAACTGATCGATTGGGTACAGTGATCAAAATTGTTTTTAAAAAATACATTTGTAAATAATAATTTAAATAGGTATGTTTGAATTTCCCATTTTAATAATTGAGGTCTGTTTATCATTGCAGAATAGTATCTTTTTTAACATAACACTTATCGGCAACAGTGGTCATTTGAAACAGATTTGCTTTTTTAAATTTATTTTTACCTTTTGTTATTATGATTTATAATATTTTATTAGCGGTTGGTATATATATAAATGTAATTATGTTGTAGACATATTTATGATATAAACGATACGCTTACTGCATTTATTAAATATTAATAATGAATTATAATACATACTAAAATAATATTATAATGGCCTTCGAATTGTATGATGTGGTGTCGGCGCGCAGAACAAGAGGGTTGGCAGGTATTTCGGGTCTTACCGACGTACAGGTGCAAATATTTTCATTATTATTTTCTTAATTCTTTTTCCTCCTACCATCCATTCTCTCCTACACTACCTCACAGCAAAAATAATAATAATAATAAAAAAAAACATCATCATATCGCAGCACCACATATATTATATATTATATTGTACTCAGGTGCAGAGGGGCAACCCACCGATAATTTTCCCGTCTTGCGGTTGGTGGCGGTGAGGCGGAGACGACAACAACAAATCCCGAAATCTGACGTACACTATACATATAATATATATATGTACATAAATACCCTTGAACGATTATAATTATAACTTAGGTACCTAATACGGTCTGTCTCGGTGGATTGCGGCAGGAGGAGAAGGATAACCGCGGGCCCGAATGCGCGCACAACCGTCGCCCCTTGATATCGTATTTCGTCTATACACATATTTGCGTATAGGTTTATCGCGTGTTTGTATGTATATGTATATAATATCATGTGTATATGTATAACCGCTATAGGTTGGTGGAGTGATAGTTGGTTTATGGTGGTTGGTAACTTGGTGATGGAATATATCGCCAACAGGTGTGTATAGCTGTTCGGGAAATTCTCATAGATGATAAACTGATTTTTTAGGTCACGTAACAGGCAAAATCTTATCTTGCCGTTATACAATATTCTAATTATTGTTATTATTACTTTTTTCCACTTTTAGGAGTAAAAAAATGTTTAATAATGTAACGTGATTTTCGAGTTAAAATGATCAAACAATAAATGCACCTGAATAATGTGAATTACGTATACTGGAATAAGATATTGCCTGCAGGTTCACGATGATTCACGATAAAAAAAATCACCCTGCACTGGTATAATATATTGCTGTAGATGCACGTCGTCTTGTTTACGACTTAAGAACTGCATATATATATATATATGTGTGTGTGTGTGTGTGTGTGTGTGTGTAATATAATATTTAACGCCCAGGTGTTTTTTTAAGGGCGGCTAACGACTTTAAATCGTTTTTGTGTTTCACCCGCGTTTTAATAATAATGTTCTATAATAGGGTATTTGGTCAACGCGGGCGTATAGTGTTAGTATAGATATTGTACATACGTATAATTAATCGGTCGTAATTTAAAAGACGGATGCTTTTCACCTTTTTCGTTTTCAAAGTGTGCTAAAGACGATTAGAGTTGGCTATAAATTAAAGGGGTTGCTATCGACTTATTATATAATATCCCTGGCAGACTATTAAGAAGAAACAAATTACTGTTTAACGTAAATAAATACGAACTAGTTTTGGATGATATTATAAATGATGGTCTCATCACTATTAAATTCTGTCTTTCACGGGGGAAAAAAATAGATATTCTTGTATCATAATAGTGTAATAATGTTTTGCATAATAATCTAGTAAAAGGATAATGACGAAGTACACTCGACTCCATGCAGGTTTGTGTTTATCTCCATTCTCGTTCAATTAAAGTTGTATTTTGTTTGAAATTAATCGACGTAGGTACCTCGATAGCTTAAAAAATATATTACATTGTAGCTATTTATAGAAACTATTACATAATAAATATATACTGTCTTGTAACTAACATGATAAAAAGCTATAAGGTAATCCTCTGACCACTATCCTGTTGCATGCCACTGTAGTGTTCAATAACGGAAAAATGAAAAATGAATAAGATTGTATGTTTCAGTTGGTAAACATATTATGTTACGTAGAGCCATCTCATATCTAAACGTCTATTAATACACAGATATTAAGATTGATTTTCCTTCTCACCTCCTGAAATAAACTGTATAAATGTTTATAATGTATTTTCGTTTAAGCTACAATTTTAATGACGAGAGTAAATGCGATGCAGTATTACCATTAAGATCATATTATTATCTACGACAGATATAGCACGAGACACCAATAAAATTATTCAATAGGTAGGTACACTAAATGTAAATTTTTAGAAAGCGTATACACGAAACACGCGATTACATATGATATTATTATTACTTTTATTGCGCTTTTACAGTATCGTTTCTTTAATGTACGGGCGTTAAAGTCTTGACAGAGAACACCTACAATAATATTATATAGTATATCGCTGGCATATTATATTACCGACTACCGCCGATTGCCACCGCGCTGTGCGGGAAATAATAAACGCGCGTGTTGACACGGTTATTATAACAACACATTTACATACACGAGTATTACAATATACGTGAGTATAAATGTATAATAGGTAATAAATAGGTATAGGTATACTTACACTAAGCGCAATTTCTTAAAAAATTCACGTTCAACTATATTTTTTTTTCCGTTATAAAATTTACGCGCACATAGATATGATAATAATAACAATAAAGTTATCGTTATTCCCGTTCGATACTGTAAAGAAATAAAAAAAAAAATGGTTTATTCGTTAAGTCGGTAATATGTATGTATATGTTCAGTGTATACGACTGGTCCGGTCTACAATATCGGCTTTAACGCGTACCACGGTCTACAGTTACCTACATCATAATATATTACGGTATATACCTATGTAGTCAGTTACATGTATATATTCATGTAGCAGATTATATATTTTACATTTACAGTATTTGTTTGATGGATAATGTTCGTAAATAATGACCCGAGAACGTCAAAAACACACTGACACAAAATCCGATATATAAAAATTAATACATCCATCAGCATTATAATACGACTCGGGTAAGTCTACAAAATATTGAAATACACAGCGTGTTGTAAGTGTATAATATGTATGATTACTAATAAATTGTATTTATAAAATACCACTGTGTTCGATCTCCGTTTAAAATCAGTATAATACTGTGTAACGAAATATAGTAATGATAATCGGATTATCCGTATATTTATGTTAAATTTATTATTTCGGTCGAGACAAGTAGATATAATGTTAATATAATAGATACGATGACATACAGTTTGGAGATAATCTCTTCACTAAATAATGTAAATAACATCGATTATTAATATGATATTATAAATTGTATATATATTAGGTACACAACGTTGTTAAAAAGAATATGATAAAGTGTTAACATTTTTTTCTCAGATCTTAAAAATAAAAAAATAAAACTAGTTGTAGAAGAATGGTGAGAATAAATTCTGATACTATTAAGTATATAATATGCAGTATGCACATATTGTTCTTTTTTTATGCAGCGTACTTTTACAAATTTACGTAATAATGTTTGCAAATCGTCTTATATTAATATTTAATACACAAACTATTTTTTTTTTTGCATATTTTTACATATTTTTTAGTACAATGCATATTTTAACTATACACATGAAAAATGCATGTTTTATTTAAATGAAAATAGTGTAAAAGTTAAACGCCAAGTTATATTATTACGGTTTTAATTTAAATTTTATAAAATCAATAATTTTGTCTTTGATAAATATAATATTAATAATTCTATTAGTTATTTAAGAATAGGTATTATTAAAAAAAAAATATTTAGCGCCTTTTATTGAAATACATAAAATAGTGATGTTGTTGGTTTTTTTTTAAAAAATTATAGGTATATATTTTACTTTATGATAGTTTAGAAAATATTGGTAAATTCTTCGTATATTAAATTGTAAAGTATATTTGTTATATATTTGAAAAAATAAATACATATTTTACTATTTTATATTTAAAATAAATTTCAATTTCCAGTCCTAATCATAAATACATTTAACATTTGTATTATTTTCAATAATAAAAACGTTTTAAATTTTTCTATGGTTTATTGTTGGATTAATTTATAATATACACGATACAGTTAAGTATCACTATCATTGTGCAATTTGACTATTAGGTTATATCGGTTATCGAGTTAACAAATTAAGTATCGTAAATTCGTAAATAATAATATACAGATCATCTTACTATTATACGTTAGAAGGCGCGAAAAGATACGCCTCGTAATACACACTAACACGTCGCGATAATAGCTGTTGGTAATTGTTGTTTGTTGCGTTCGATAGTAAACACTAAACAGTTTTTTTCCTTCGAAGACGCATATCGGCTTACAAATAATATATATTGAAGCAGTCAGTAGCTTATATATGTATCGGGTGTCTTTTAAAGGCCGGTTAAACGAAAAAAAAAAACCATAAAAATAAATCGTATTAACAACAACGCTTTAAATTTTACGCCGTATAAAAAAAAACGAACAATAAATTTAAACGAGACGAGTTAATCGTAACCAAAAAAAAAAATAATAATAATAATAAATAAATAAACAACACAGAATACACATAAAATAATAATATATTATATACAAAATTTTTTTACTGCTCCGTTAACTTGATTTAATTAATTCTTAAAGTTAATTTTTTGTACTTAATAAGAAGTATAAATACAACTTAATCATTATAAAAAAAATACAATTTTTTACTCTTTATTTTTATCATAAATATTAGTAGGTGGTGGGTCAAAACTTTTCAAAAGGTTCCATTTTACTTCACATGTTGAAACGTAAAAGTTTAGTAATAAAAATAATATTTATTAAATATATTGTGATAAAATTGTAGATTAACATTTTTAAGAAAGCGTTCATTCTGCTTTGGACTATTAAATTAGAAATATGAGATGTGTTTAAATTAATGTAACAAAAAAATAAGATTTTTTTTTATGTAATGCTATAAAATAAATACTTCAAACTGCTTCTTATAAAAATGTAGTTTTTTTTTTTCAAAGTCACATAAATTTACAGATAATTAGCGTAATCAACGAAACAGATCATAGTGTATGATAGGTATAGTTACTCATGAGATAGCCCAATAAGGGAAACCCTTTTCGTGAGTGTTATTTTTTTTTCGTAGATCGTTCGCAACTCACTTATAATATATTATATTAAACGGCAATCACGTCGTATAATAAATGAAATGAGAATAAAAAACCACACGCAAGCGTATACGACAGCATATAATATATACCGTGTTCCGCAGATATGTGTGTATGTGTGTGTGCCCACACGTATATTGAACGGGCGCGAAATCGGCAGGTGATTCGGATCCGTGGGAACGTCTTGTGCAGTGTGGTGTGTGTGTGATGTTATTATTTTATCATTCCACCTGCTCGCGTTATTAGCCGGCGTGGGCGCCGGGCTTAAAATAATAATAATAATAATCATAAAAAAAAAAAAATAAATAAATAAGCGAGATTATGTTTGTTTTTGCGCACTGGATTAATATTATTATACGAGGTTTAAGTACATAGATATAAAAAGGTATGCCACAATACAAAATATTATTTTAATTAATTTTGTTTTGATCATAAGTCGTAAGCTTAAACTTTCACTTGGAGATGAGTTAATAGACATCAACATATCTTGTAACAAGACTAACCAGTAAGTTACTGCCAGCTATAGAAAAATTTGTATCCCCCATCACAACAAAAGTCTAGATTGCAAGCCTAAGTATATTATAGTTTATAACTATTATGCTTCATATAGTACCTATTTATAACACTGTATAGCCCATATGTTAACATATATTTTGAGAGAATACCAATTTGATGGATTCAAAAAGGGATAATCAATAATTATACTATTGATTATACTACTAGCTGAAAAAAATTATTAGTGTAATCAAGAATTTCAATTGGTTTTCATCGATATATATTAAAATTTAATAAGCTACGAGTATATTTAAATAGTAGTAGTTATAATGTGTTATGGATTTTAGAATTAGTACTATCTTAACTCAATCGATTTTGTTCACAAATATGTTAAAACACCGATACCGACTTGCCTGTGAATTTAAATAAGTGCCTACACTAATAAAAGTTTGTTTATTTATTTTTTTTTATCGAACGAAATAATCGGATTACATAGTTGTTTGTGTTACATTCAATAAAATAATAAAATAAATATCCTTATACGATTCAACAAATTATATTATATATTAATATGTTTACGGTTTTTTTTTTTTTTTTATAATAACAACGGATTGCAAAATATAACAAGTACCTGTAATTAACCTAATTCCATAACTCAGTACGTAAAATAATAAAGATAATTAGTTTTCTGAATAGTGGCCGTATTTTATGTAACTTTTATCTTTCTTATTGTCAATATATTTTAACAAAGTTCATTTAATATCTAAAGTATTTATTATCTACAGTTTGCACGTATAGAGTCACAACAGAAACTTTAAATATACACGTTTTTATTTATATGATAGCACAGAAGTGTGTGACTCAACAGAACAGTCTATATATAAAAAAATAAACCAAGTGTATATTTTTAATATGTATTGGCAAAAAACACCGAAAATTAGGATTTCGGTAAATGCGTATAATTAAAAGCTAAAACCGGACCACCGGCGTGAGCTCAATGCAGCTAAGCTAACCAACCTGCATAATATTGTAATAATGTAATGTATATAAGTATTAAAAACGATCAACTGCAAAATTTAATTTACACGTGGCGTGTTTAATCACTGAAATTATTGTTAATCGAATATCGTATTTGCGCTTACCTAAAAAAATAATAACACTAAATCTGAATTAATAAAACGATTGTAAATCAAAATTAAAAAGTGATTTTGTAAATTACATACTACACACATGACATAATACATCATATATCATATGTATACGCTTACACGTCAATCTCGAACACTATATTATAATATTATATGTATAAGTTGTATTAGACGAACGCCTACATTTTAATTTTTTCGACCGGTTTCAGCCACCATAAATTCGCAACACAATAATATACCTGTACATACAAGTACTGCATAATTCGTAAGTATGCGTCGTGTATTATGTAGGTACGTGTACATTTAATTGCGCCAAAACTGCAGCAGCAAAGATTTACCGCACACACATGCACCAAAGTATATAATTTTATTTTATTTATACTTGTTTAACAACTGGTTTCTTTTTACAAACTTAGTAAGTGATTAAAAATATTAAATACTTTATAAGTAAACCAGTAAATGCTACATACGAGTAAGTAAAGACTAATGATACGTTGTTAAAAAACGGTTATAGTACTAAGACTAAAATTCCCTAATAAATAATGAACACTGATACTTATTGTCTAATAGATTAAGTTCTACAATTATGAAACGCATTATACTCTGAGTACCTAGTTAATTATTTGAGTGCCAATATTTGAAATGTACACAATTTTACATATTATTATAACAGTTGTGGTTTTATTCATTAGACGATTATATTTATGAAATTGTATGGCCAATACTTTCCTACCTATAGATATTTGAAATTAAAATTTTCAGATGTCGGGAAGTGTATAGTCTTTTAGAGAGTGTTTAATTTTTAAATAATAAAAAAAAACCGTTTTAGGATACTTCAATCCGTCTTAAGTTTTCTTGAATACGAGTATAAGGAGACCACATTACAGACTTGTGGGGGATCGGTCTTCCTAGTGAGCATATTATACGCATAATATTATTTTAACCTCGAGCGGTAGTTTTTGATTTTTGTACTATAATACTTATTTTGGAGACCTCGTAAAAAAATAACCGATTCGACCGTGACGCGTGAGATCTTTTTTTATTTCATTATTATCATTATGTTTTTTTTTTTTACAAAATCGTCAAATGGCGCGTTACCGCGCACGGCTATATAAACAACTTCACCTGCTCCGGACCGTTGTAGTGCATCAGTATTACACCGGTGATGGCCTCAGAGATATACGCGTACATAATACTATCTAATTCTGTAGTATTATAGTGTAAAATGTTCTCCGTGAACGGATGAACGGAAAATTAGCCATTTATAATTTGAGCGCGTACGTTTAGCAAAAATTAAACTGGCGTTATATATGCGTACAGGTAGGTTAGGTATACCGTGAAACGAATGGCGCACGTAGAAAGACTTATGTGTTTATCTCGTATATATATATATATATATATATAAAATTATAATATAACAAAATATGTATTATGATAATAACAACAACCATAAACGTAGACGTACGAGGTTGCATTGTTGCGCGTTAAATGGATCATAATATATTATAATAAGCTGCATTGTTTTAAGTGTGCCGACATTGGTGACATTTCGATGCACTTAAATTTCTAAAGGCAATTATACTGTTGGTCGTACGCATAAACAATATGGACAACTCATACAGACGGATAAGGTCAGATTGCAAATATTTTAGTCTAATTGCATTCACGAGTTTAAAAAGGTAATGTCCGAAATGCACTCAGCTAATAATTGACGAAAGGCACAAATAAATAATATACTAATATATTCTTATACATTTTTAAACTGTCATATGTTTGAAATACATTTCCATTAGTTAACGTGGCTAGTAAAAACAATAAATATAGATATAAATTATGAGATCAAAAGTTAGTGGGTAAAATCAAAGGGTATTTTAAGACTAATAAAATAATTAAAATGCATACCTATTTCTATAATAATAGTTATGATTTGTAATACAAAGATACTAGGTATAATGTTTATAATTAAATTATGATTAACCGTATAGCTACAATATATAGCTGGAACTAGGTAGTAGATATGTGAACCAAATATACGCACATCCAAAAAGATCCTTTATCCTTTAAAATAACCAATAAGTATAGTGTATACTATAAAAGTTCAAGTTGGTGTTTGTCAGTTAAGTAAGCAAAATTTAAAGTTTTGGTAAATAATTAATTCTTTACCGCGTTTACTTTATATCTAGTACGAGCCACAACCACTATTATACAACTATAATACGTCTACAACGCGAGGAATTATACTGAAAAATATTACGGATTTAAATACTTACAAACGGATAATATTTGTCTAAATTTTGTTTTATCTTCAAATAATAAAATGTATAGATAAAAATATTGATTTTCAAACGCACAAACGAGCATTACGCTATAGATTAAACGATCATATACTTTAGACGAAATTATAAGGAATTCAAAAACAGATCTGTAGCTATCAAAATCTAAAGACAGCAAACATATTAAATTTGTAAATTACCAATAATTACCAAATAATCAACACAGCTTATCCGGAAGTCCTAAAATCAATATAAATATACATATATAATATATATATATATTAAAAATTGATCGGCGCAATTGGCATACAACAATGTATTAAAATCAAATATTGATCGATGTAATTGAAGGTATACCTTTTTCCCATCTCATAATTTTTCTTTCTTTACCAACCATTTTCGGCACAGTCGATTTATTATGTCTTCACAATTAGTATATTATACGTACTATAATACAATTAAAATAAACGTTTTGGGTTTCCGTCAGCATACGATATTGTGTTTATAAAAAATAATCGTGTACAGAACCGTGTGATCAGTCGGTGGTCGAAAATAAAGAATGACGTGGTAAAGCTTTTTGTAAAGCCCTTGTATACATGCAACAGTCGATATACGATTATAACTATCGACCCACCGAGAGTTATTCGGGAGGCAACCCTTTGCCACAAGACCGAAGACTTATTATACAATTACTATAACTGCTATATACGGACTGACGTAAGTATACGCGCACCTGTGCGCCCGTGAGAACTCGCCACTAAAGACAGACAGACAGACAGTAGTTTGCGCGCGAGCGAGTGTGTGTGTGTGTGTAATGGACTGGTCGGATTCCACGGCCATCATCGCACCGCCGCTTACCTATATTATGTGCCTATATAATATTATATATATTTATAGTGTGTATGTGTGTACGAGCAGCAAACAGCAGCAGCATCGGCAGAGGGC
The DNA here is from genome assembly GCA_009835225.1 of Aphis craccivora. NCBI lineage: Eukaryota > Metazoa > Arthropoda > Insecta > Hemiptera > Aphididae > Aphis > Aphis craccivora. The sequence continues at coordinate 24,648 of VUJU01001898.1, forward strand.
AGGTGCGCATCAAGTCGAACATGATTTTATTTTTTCATTCCTTCTATACCGAATCGTTTTTTATGGTATGCCCGTGACTCATGCGTTCTATACGTATATATAGTCCTTTGATTTGATATTTTTTTCAACTCTGCTATTAGTGATGTATGTGCCGTGTGTGTGTGCATCGTAACGACGGGGCCGACGCGCCGCTTTAAGTAAAACGATACACACACCGTACTAAAACTCGACAAAACGGTATTGTGTAATGGTAATAATGTGTTAATGTGTGTGTGTGTGTGATGAAAGGGAAAAAAAACTCGCCGAGCGACCCGAGAAGGGGTTTGACAAAATTAAATACGAGGTATTTCTGTTTTTTGAGCCCCATTATGGGTATGCTCAAATATACAAGTATATAAGTATATGCTATACTTATATGCGCTTATATAGGTATAACGCTAACGTCGATTTTTTTTGACCGCACAGGTGTCGTCGGCACAGGAGACAGTACCGGTATACACGACCGAATTCCACGATGTCGTATCTCGAGTTTTGTTTTTCATTTTATGTAAAAATAGTAGTTAGTCCGGGACCAGGTTGGTCGTCGAGTTCCATGTGATTAATCATCTGATAAGTTAGGATATTATATTATGCTACATTGTTACACATATCAGGCAACGAGTCCGTCGGACTAAACGCACTAGACATAATATGGCCACACACACATATCATATAGGTAGATAAAATTGTAAGGACATATTTTTTACGGTAAGCTATGTGTAAACTTAATTTAATTTTAATCGATTGGCGTAATAATATCATAAAAATGACGCACTAGGACGTTTCAGACGTTTTTTAGTTTTCGGGTTAGGTCGAATTATCTTAATATAAAACACGCCACAATATGACGTGACATGACGTGACAATACGATCGTGGTATATCCGAGCGCCTGTGTACGTTGATTGGTCGCGTCAAGTTATTAGTGTATAATTAATATTATCGCATTAACTACAAACGTGATAATTAAATGTTTAAGATTTGAAACTTTCTGATTAGTGATGGAAGACAGACGAAATAATAATTGCTATAATATACGAAATACGATGACGTTGCAACAACTATAGCTATGTTTAAGTAAATAGAGAATAATATAATGATATAATATAAGTAATGTTTTGTTGATAATAAATAATTGTCGAATCCCGGCGGAAATGACTGCCGCAGCGGATACGAAGACTTCACGATCTTCGGTATGTATAATAATAATAACTTATACGGCAGTCGTGATTTACAATATTGTGTATAATGTATACATATAATATTATATACATTTCACGCGGTACATACCTATTTATATTGTTGTGTGCAATGCGGTTTGTAGACGGACGAATGCTGCTTTATGTCGGCGGCGCGTCGGTCTTTCAAATAGACAGGTATTTTGAGTATAGGCATACCGACTATACGTATAAACTAGCCACGGTGAACAATGTTGTCTTGTGCTGTATTATTATTATTATTATTATCATTAAATATATTTCTATTATATAAGGCCGAAATAGTGCCTACCACCTATATAATATGCATATAGAGGAAGCGCGTGAGAAATTTCATCAGGTAGACTGCGACGAGTGTTATTCGATAGGAAAATATATTAACGAAAAAAAATTAATTTTCCATCTGGCGGTCACCCTTTATAACATTATGTTTAGACCATTTGATTTTGAAGCCTATAGATATATATATATATATATATATTTATTTTTTAAGCCTATAGATATTTAGATACCTATATGTTTTGTTTTAAACCTTTCAAACACGATTCGTTATTCGAATATTTAAAAAAAATATAAAATAAAAAACTACATAATTATATTATTACCTATCAGTGCAGACGTTAATACTTGTTCCTATTGCCCTTAACATATACTATTAACTAGCAGATTTGAATTTTTTACTTCTACGGTTTATGTTTAAAATAGATTAAAAGGAAAATGTAAAAATGTAATTTTACAAGCTAAATCAATAATATATTTTAATTTAATTAGTATTCAGTATAATAAATTGATAAATTATATATATATATATTTTATTTTGTGTACAAAATTTATTTTTTGTTTGGATTAAATCGCGTCAAATTCAACAATAAGAAAGATAATTAAAAACATAAGCATAAAGTACACTTGTATTAATTTAACAAGTTTATTTTATTATTACTCAAGCAATATTATTATTATATATTGGAAGTTGGTACACTTAAACTTATATCTAAATAAAACACAACATTTATTTTTATTTACAACTTTATAGTAATTAATAAATCATTTATTTACCATGACTAAATAAAATATTTTGCACAGTAAACACTCTAAAACAAATTATTCTCTAATAATCTAAATGTTATATACGAAATGTATTCATAAAATATGTTTGGTTTAAAACACCGACATTTCAAATACCTACCCAAATTGTTGTATATATGCTCATATATCCAAATAAATAATATAATGCCATAAGTTCCAAGTCGTCTACATGAATGTAATATTTTACATAAATACTGTTGACCATATAATTTATATACATGCATATGTACAGTTCCAAGGCCGTGAGTTGGAAGAAAAATATTATTGAAATAAAAATTTAACGTGCTTTAATATACGTATATGGTGTAATATAGTTGCGCTATTGTAATAATATGGTCGCGCCGTGTATCGGGGTCTCATTTGCCGAATTTTAATACAGCATACAATTTAGTACCACTACCCGAGGCAAATGTAAAAAAAAATCTTTTTCGAAAACGAGTTAGGTGGGTTATCCGATTTCAAAGCAAAACAATACCGGACCCGGTGGTGGCGGTGGTGGTTTCATAAATAAATATAGAAATGTATAAATATATCGAAATTATATGCAACATACATATATATATACTTATTAAATTTTGGAATGTATTTATAAACCTATAAATATTATGAGTGGTAATTTTTTTTAATAATTTTTGCTCATTATTTTGGTTTTACTTTAACGCAAATACTCATAGCGAACGTGTCGTTTTGGATGTTTTGAACTCGGCAGCCGGGAAATGTATGCGTCAGACGAAATTGTTTTTTGGTTTATAATATTATAGCCTCCTACCGTAATTATTTTTAACTCACTCTTTGGGCAGACTGATAAACAGCTCTTGTGTGGTCAACTCGAATGAGAAATGTATCCACAAGGTCGAAATTTCTCTCCCCACAACAAACGACCGCTACATTCCAGTTCGACGCGGGGACAGACGTTTAGTTTTAAAATAGGTATAAAAAAATTGAAATTACCTAATGGGCTGTTGATTTAAATAGGCCCATAAAAATTAGGATTGAAACCAACCAATCAAATAGATAAATGTATTATATAATAATATATAGTTTGTTTTACTTAAATTACGATATACAATCCAGGTGATATCCTAAACCCATAATGTGAATATAAAGTGTCTGATTAAGTATGTTTAATATATGTTGTCAAACTATAATACCACTTGAACAAATGTTATAGTCCATATGTTGTTTTTTAATCGAGCCTTAATTATTGGTTAAATTATTTTATTATTGCTGTGGTGTGTGACACATGCAGGACTTAATTGAAAACAAAAATCATTAGACTATACATATTACATAGATGTCCATGTGTATGATGGTATTATATTATATACCCTCTGGGAAGACTGAAGCGTTCAAAAATATAAAATATTAAAATAACGTTTTTACTGAAAAATAAGATCATATTTTGTTGAAAAATAAAAATAAAAACTCTAATTTTGACACATCTATGTATTTTTTATTTTTTTTGAAAACTTAGTATTGTAGGATCTGATTACAATTATACATAAAACGTGAGTGGGGTTCATTAATTATATTTAATTTATTAAGTCTCTAAAAAGTAAAAACGTAAAGTTGAACGGGTTGAACACTCGTCTGAAAAGGGTAGGAAAGTGCGAAAGATATCCTCAGTGTCGTTTATCAAAGGAGAGAGGGGATTAACCAACCCCTAAAAATGTCAATAGCCCTCCAGCATTTGAAATTTTATTAGAAATTTTATCCTGCGAGCCACTTAACTTTAAATTACTCTAGCCCCCTCCCTCCCCCCAAATAAAAAAATCAATCAAATGTCCGTCTATGGATATCCTATTTCAACAATGATGTTATAAAAAAGTAAAAGCTCGTCGTGCGTTTATAATATTGCCGGCTAATGTATTTCCCGCAGTCAATTTTATAACTATTTCAATTAATGAGGAGAATGGAGAACTGACTTCAGAATGATAAAACATCCGAATCCTTGAAAAAAAAAAACAAACTAAATATCCAATGAGGCGGTTTTCTATTTGTTTTCTTTTTCTTTGCGATTGCGGTGATTTTATAACACGGGATAATATAAATGTATGGGTTTACACATAAATATTACGCACAATAGCCTATTATTATTATTATTATTACAATGAAACCGTATTATATTATTTTATTACACTATATATTTATATGTGCGTTTAACGGCGCTACAGCAAACAACGTAGCGGATATAGTAGGCATAGTGTATTTAAATAATTAAATAAAAATAATATTACACATTACCATTACCAGATTATCGTCACTATATATAGTAATATACTCACATGTGTAGATAGGTTTACGCACAGAAATGGTACACGCACCTGCAGCCGCATTACCGTGTATATTATTGTATTATATGTATTTAATTGTCCCGCCCGTAAGGAAATCGTTTTAAAAAGAAATACGAAAATAATAATAAAAAAAAAAAAAAAATACCGAAAACAATTGTTCCGGATGAGACTATATAATATTATTGTACCTATACCTTGCGGCACTGCGCCGATCTCCCGCCGCTGTAGAACAGTGTGCGGACGGGTTTATTTTTTCTATTTACTAATCGATTATTATTATTATGCATATACGTACCCGCGCACTGTCGATTATTCGACATAGTCGATCTATTAATCAATCAAAAGGTTCGAGCGGGAAAGAAAAAATGTAATAATATAATATTACGACTATAAATTATACGCAACGGCCGCGACGGTCGTCGTCGTCAAACGTTGAATTATTAGCGGTCAGTTCGTATACCTACTTGTGTGTGTGTAGTGATTAACCTTTTGTGTTTAACGCATATGATGGCAATAGTTGTCTAGAACAGAAGATAACGTATGCGAGGCGCAACCCCCTACCCATCACCCTGTTACAACATCGCAGCGCTAAAGACTTTGGCTCGTTTACAACAGAATGTCCATCGGATCGAGACCGCTCACGCATTGATTAATTTGTTCTCCGTTTGTTGTACATAATATTATATAATAATAATATATTGTAAGACATATACCTGCGAAAAAAAACACACGACCAGACCATTAATCATTTGACCGAAACTCGTGATCAGCGTGCAATAGACATCATAACGAATAACGATATGCTTTGTCGTTTCGAGTAGCCATACACGTATAGCTATAATAACATATTAATGCCTGATCACAGAAGCAAAAATTCGTATTTGGCGTGTGTACATAATTTGTACATGGCGAATGGTCAGTCCTTTTTTCACCAATAACGTATAGTTGTTCAAAATCTGATTTTTTGTAATTGTTAAATAAACTTAATAAAGTCTATAATTTCAAATTCTTAAGATATTTTTTTCACTACCCTAAAAAAGTGTCCAGTAGAAATAGAAACTCATAATTTTATATTTCTGATCATTTATCAAATATTAAATGAAAACCACACTTCGTATTGTAAATCTTTTAGCGAAAAATCTTTCTAAAAATGTTCACATGTCTAAATAACAATTTAAACTGATAGTCTTAGGATTATTTTGGGCACTAAGCAACCTATAATTGGTCATCAATATTAGGAGCTAAGTTGATTTGAAATGTTTACTTAGGTATGTACCTAGTACATCCACCGACATTTAAAATTTGTAAAAATAATTCAAGTATAATATCCAATATTAAATCGGTTTTATATTCCCGAAAAATTATTTCTAAGGAGTATTGTTATTAATAAATATTTAAATAAATGTAAAATTATTCGTTCAAATTTTGAACTTACGTCATTTTACAAAATTTTCAAAAACTTATCTACCAACTAATCCTAAAAAAGGAGATTTCTCTTTTGAAAAAAAAAAAAACAGGAGTTTATATCTCCATAAGACATATATTATGTAGTACAAACAAATCTTAAAAATTTGCATAAATTTATTACCGACGAAAAAAATAGGTGAAAGCGTACTTAATGAGTCTCTGTATAATAATAATATTACTCTGGTAATTATAACTGATGATAACTACTATTTTTAATTATACTATAAAATTATAAAATGTCTAAAAGATTGGGGGTTCCCAAGTGCGTCCCGTAATGACCCCCTATTTAAATTTCAGAGCTGTCCCGGAATAAGGTATTGCTGGAGTGCGTCCCAAGAAAAGAAGGTCATATTTTTCCGTAGCCCAAATGAGTCCAAGTTCATTTAGAGTTATTTAGGGTGCACCATGAGGAAGTGAACTGTCTTACACCCTAAAAATATTTGATTTATTAATTTATTATAATAATTTATTTTATAATAATTAATTAATCAATTAATTTTGTTTTTAAAATATTGGGTGAGTTACTTAAAATTTATATTATTTAATTATTTATCTTTGGTTGAAATTTTAAATCAACGATTTTTAAATTGCGGAATATAGAAATCAATATGATATGTAAACAAATAATATTTTAATAAAACTGTTAGCTGCATAGTGCATACACATCACTTCATAATATTATACTGCGCGTAGTTATCAAAAATAAATGTTAGATACGAATAGTAGGTTTATAATAGGCACCAATATAGTACCTTATCAGCGATAATATTTCGGACACACTTGAGATATACTAAAACGATTAGTGATATTATTGAGGACGAACTTGGGCTATTAAAAATGTACAACATAATTAGCGGGATGTATTTGGGTGACGCCCCTAAAATAATGGGTACCTATACAAAAATATTCACTTGACAGTTTTAATATAATTTTACGGTATGCATACAACGATTGAATACACCCAAAAAAATTCATAAATGCATACAAATCCAAGTTGTATAATTAAATTTGAAAATTTATATTAAACATATACATTTTATAATTATAATTATATGAAACAAACCAAAGAATAAATGTATAACTTATACAACCAAAACCTTGCAATTTATTTGCATTTTTAAGCTGTGGAAATGGTTAACAAGCAAACAGCGGGTATGAAATTTAAATTAAAATTAATCAGTGGCGTATCCAGTGGGTAGACCCGGGCCACTTTTCTCCAAAACTGAATGTTTTATATCATGTTTTTCATTTAATAAAAATATTCATTGACAATCCTTATTACATCAAAATATCGGCCCTACCCAAGAAGGGCTACGCCACTGAAATTAACATATTTACATATCTAAAATCTAATACCAAATATGGATTTGAGGAGTTTAAATCTATATTTGAGCGAATATTTATTGGTATGATACTTCGGATAGCTTAAGAATTCCCATCACTTGCCACATACTCGTCGGTTGTTGATTGTTTAAATTTTGGACTTTTGATGTATTTATATTTTAATTACACAGTATGCGATATTATATCGTCGTTTTTCCACAACATGATATATAGTATATATAGAAACTGCAGTATGGCGTTTCGATTCCCACATGTTTGCTGCCAGATATTAGCTGCGCCACACATATGCGTACCACGGCGAAGTCTTATTATATTATATACTTCCTCCCAACGCCGACGCAGCAGCAACAGCAGCAGCGGTGTTATGGATATTATTCTACAACATACTTAGCTAAAAACTATTAGTTGCTTTTTATAATTTTTTTTTACCAACGGACAACAATATAATAAATATATATATTAGATACCTATTTAATATATATTTATATCTACCCCCGAGAGTCGATGGCCCAATGGTTTTCGGACAGCCGCGACACTACAGATGTTGTTAACTGCAGTCACACCTGTCCGATACGAGTATGAGTGTGTGTGCATATATAGACCAGCCGTCGTCATGTGTTTACCACCTTTGACGACTGTTAATCGATTAAAAAAAAATAAAACAGAAATAACGAAATTGTTATAATACCCAAAACATAATATGCATATACCTGCAACCCGCGATAAAATAAGAATATATTAAATTTTTGTCCGTGCTGTTGATAGAACAGTATTTATATACAACGTTCGTTGTTGCAATTATACGAAGCAGATGAATGTGCCATCACACGTCCGTCTTTATGATCATATTACAGGAAGCACATATTGTATAGTAGGTATTCCCTTCAAAAATAACGAACTCGTAATATTTAAAACATTTTAAAATGTGCGTTGTTAGTTTAGTGTCCAAACCATAGACATATATTTTATATTTTAGGGGTGAAAAAATTTTGCATTAGGTGTGCTAAAGACTGTCCAAAACCTCTACCACTCTCCAAACCACAATTAGTTATGCCTATGAACTCTCCAGGCACAACTTGTTAGGCTAAACGTGATTTATATGGTGGTTTAGACGTTTAGAGCGACTGCTGTCATGCTGTTTCAATGTCTGCAGCAGAAAAAACTACCCATATTACACTATCATTTTTTTGTGTAATGTGAATTCACCCCAAACATTGTCAATCTTGTGGGTTTAGAAAACTGTTTGGATATAGAATGTACTATTTTTAATAAAGGTGAGTAAGATAAAGAAAACAATTAACTTGGGTTAGACAAAAATCAAAGAAATGAACGTTTTAACAAACTTTAAACTTTATAAAAGCATAACGTTTAGATAGAGAAAAATATTTAATCAACTTAGAAAAAAAGAAATTTACTATTAAATTCTGAACGTAGTGAAAAACACTACAATGATTCTGAATGTTTTTTTTCTTTGTATTCCATAGCTTGTCGTATTAATGCTACAATTTATAACTTCAGGGGTAGTTTTCGATGGAGAATTTAAATTTTTGATTTTTCTAAGTATTTTTTTTCGAAATGTCGATAAAAGAAACTTGACAATTTAATACAAGATTTCTTATAATTTGTTGTTATTTTAGTTAAAAAATAAAAACCAAAAATCATTATAGTTACATTTTTTTTTATATGCGTTTTAAGTAAAAAATTTGAGAACATTTTAAAGTAATTTTGTAGTTTAAACCTAATAAAATTTTTAGTATTTATATCTAAGGTTAAAAATCTAACACAAAGTTTTCCATTAGTTTTCCTTAATTAGCTATAGAGAAAACTAGAGCGCCATTATAGGAAAAAAATTTTATGAGCGTCTAAATTTTAAATTCTTACAAAATCACATAACGATAACGATTTTAAATATTTGTTATTATTCAAATAGTATAAGTCGTACACTTGAAAATTTCACCAGTTAGGTTATTAACTGTTAAAAGTTAGTAGTTATTAAGATGGAATTTTTTTTACATGATTTAATTTTCAAAATATTTCGTTTATGATAATGGTATTTATAGGCATTTGAAATATTCGTTTTTTAAGTTTTTTTATAATTGCCGATAAAATGTTTTGGCTAAGTCAAAATACTTGGACATTTTATAAAAAGTTCCTCATGAGTTAGTCTTATAGTGATTAAAAAATGATATGAATTCATAAACACAATTTTTTTTTATTGGCTTTTGAATTTTAAAAATTGAAAAAAGTTCTTCAAGATCATGAATATTTACAAGTTATATTTTATAGTTAAAAAATTTATAAAATATGTTGTAGGTATAAGTAGCTAAAAATTTAAAATTGAATATAAGGTTTTCCATAATTTTTCTTAATATAATAATAATTATAAAATAACTTGAAAGTTGGCCAATTAAAAAAATGTTATCTTAAGGTCTGCTTTTTACGAAATCCAAAATTCACTTGTAAAATAACGGTTTACTATCAAATAATTTTAGAATTGGGTTTTGGTTAAAGATAACTAGTCGTAAAAACTTAAAATATACACCAGTTGTTTATATTGGCATTTTCTGTACGAGATTTAATTTTGAGATTTTCAGGTTTTTTTCCATCTAAGTTACACATACTTGGTAATTTTACAACTTTAAATTATTTAAAATAATAACTAAATATTTTGTATAAAATACAACCTACAATATTCCTCATTATTGTACACTACTACGCTATTATAGTTTAGGAAATTTCACGTTTTTTGACAACTAAATGATTTAATCAAGGAATATTTATTTGTACTTTAAACCAAAAGATACTTCGCTTAGCTGTGACTAGCTTTGAAAACTTCCCAGCGACCTCTGCGGCGACTTAAGAAGACACTCCTGAGCCAATACGATTCACACGGTGCAGACAGGGAACACTCGATTGTGATCTCGAGCCGCGGCCACCTAACCTGAGCCTGTGGCTACAGTCACGTTTTTCTCGTGACCCGAACGCGTCTTGTTTAATATAGGCATAATATAATTCGTCGTGCAGCCTCCCTTTTTTTTCTATCTTACACAAAGCCGCCGTGACTTGGATATGTAGGTAGTGCAGAGATTATATATAATATATGTGTTGCAAGTTCCACACAAAAATTTAAATCCGTTAAGCCCAAATTTTGGGTCACAAGACTGATATAGAAGGAATGTAATTGAAAGCAATATTTCCTAATATATTATTCTCTACCGGTTCAGTAATGTGAATTTTGTATTACTTTGTTTATGTCATAATTTGTAAGTCATTTAAAGAATTCATCTTATTATAGAAAAAAAAAGTATTCCCGGTGACGATGACCATGACGGCTACGTAACCAACCGAATATTTTATGTTAACGGTAGCTGTAGGTCTCTAATAATATCTATACAGAATAATTTATTTTCACAAACGTAGACGAATTTTTCAAAATATATCCTATGATAAAATAATATATATAAAAAAAAAATGTAGTTAGACAAAAAACGCTAATATTTCGTATTTACGTTATACTTTGAGTACTGTCAAAATATTTTAATGCCAATTATTGTCTAGGTAATGCATATAATAATAATATGCACTTTTTCGTTCATCTCGTTCGTTATTATTGTGTATCTACGTTGTTAACTTTAATTGATGATCTGTGCATTGACTGACTCCAATTTAAAAATAACAACACAATAGTGTATACTAAACATATATAGTGCTGGAAGTAGACGCGCAAAACGGGAACTTATATAATCCTTCCGGCTACACGACTCGTCGCGTTATAATGAGTATTAGAGATACACACATACAATTATGCGTTACCAATTATTATGCACAGGCCCTGAAGTATGCGCGTGTTGCATGTACAAATGTGCATAACATGAATAATGAGCTTAAATCATTATGTAGTATAAAGGTACTATTTATAGATTTTAATTGATCCATACGATCTGTCTGAAAATCACGACACGCGCGTGTAATTCGATAAATACCACGCGACGGATAGGTCAGCTAAGAAGCGTGCGATTATACATTATTATTATTAGAAAATCATTTACAATATATTGCGGCTGAATGGTTAACGGCTATATAAATTACACTGCATGGGTACGTCATGCAATTATATGGGTATATAAGATTTATAACATTAAAGCGGGGAATCAAGACTTTCATAATATTATAGCGTGAGGAGGGGGTGGAATGACGTCAATACAGATTATGAGGGTGATATGAACATATCTTACTTTGAAGGCAGAGTTCATCTGGTTTTTTCATGCATTTTTTTTTTAAATTTTTTTGTTTTACAATTTTTTAACAGGTCGTATAAAACTAAAATTTACGGTTTTATTTTGTTGTTTCCTACAAAAATATTGAGCTTTGTTTTTATTCATATTGATACTTTTGATTAGATTTTTGTTGCAAATTTAGCCAGATTCGAAAATATTCATTTTTTCTTTAAATTATTTATTTATTTAAAATTATAGTCTAAACTATTGAGCCATATTTTATATTTGTTTGTTTTTTTCAAGTCCAATATTTGAATATATTTATGTTTTGTTTTGATTTTTTTCAAAAAATGTTTGATGTTAAAAAAAGTTGATAAAATAAAAAATTGTTCACATAAAAAACTTTTTTTATTTTTGTATTATTGAGTATATAAATTAATAAATACCAAATTAACAAATTATATTATCATGAATAGACAGAATAGTTAAAATACCACAAACAAAAACCTAATGAATTATTCAAAAGTCAAAAAAATTAATCATATTAGTTGATAAAATAGGTATAGATTACAGATTACGAAGTGCCTCGTTTGAAAATAGTATATTTTAATTAATATACGACGCATGGTTTTATGTAAGCACAACGCAAAAAAATGTTCGAATTGAAGAAATAAAAGAGGTTATCGTAAGCTATATTCGTTCTAATGCTTCGGTTTTCTATACGCGACAGGGTAAATATATTGAATAGGATAACGAGAATAGAACCTAATAACGAAATAGAACCTAACGAGAACTTGACGCATATCATTGTACATTAATTCATAACATACATAATAACGACAGAAATAACGCAATCCGTTGAACATTCGTCGGCGGATAATCGACGAGAAAAACAGGTGCAAAAATAATATCATACCGGTGCATGTGTATGTATAATATTAAAACATGAACGACCGAAGAGCAACAAAAAAGTTTTCACGGTCCGCAGGACGCTTGGGTGGGCGTGAGAGGATGAAACAGGAATCACGGCCGCCACACCGCCGGGCGACTGTGTGTGTGTGTGCGGACGCGTATCACGTCGTCCATAAATCCTGCGGGGTGATAACCGCACGACCGCACGATGGGATTACGAATGGCCGTGCGATAATACGTGATTCGTTATTGTTTCGAAAACGAAATGGCGCATAATGTTATACTTAAAAATATGTGATATTATACATATTATATACGTACGCATAATATGGATAAAGCGGTAAACATTGCGTTTCGTATAGTATCTCACAGGGATAGGTTTTCAGTTAGCTGCAAAGACCAGGTGCGCTATAAACACCGTACCTACTCATCACGCTCCTTGACCTCGGACACACCTCGTGCGTTATACGTATAGTGTATCTTATGTCGTTGTACGCGTTCTTTTTTGTTTTTTTTAATTTTTTAATGATTATGTCGTGAGCCGATATTATTATGGAATTTTTTAAAAAAAAAAAAAAACCAACAACAACAATGAAAAAAGACGAGTGTTTCTTTATTTTTAAAGGGAAATCGTTTTTATGATAATTTAAAATTATTTTAAGCGCGCTGTCAGCCAAATCAAGTTTATTTTTTCCAAGTAGTTAGGACGACAACTATTTTTCAAATGGACTCTGGTCGTATTACTTTTTATTGTTGAAAGTAGGAACGATCGATTTATCAATTAAGGTGTACTGCACGTGTGTACTAATAACTATAAGTACGTCATTCCTCTCTTATAAATCTTTTTTAATTACCATGTCCGTAATAAATTCTAATACGAATATTTGGTGAAAATTTCAAGTCTCTATTGTAATATATTTTTGAATTGGATCGTAATAACAAAATACAATTTTTATAAAATCATTTCTTATTTTTCCTTCTTCCTTCCTCATCTTAACAAGATTATTTCAACCTTCCAGTGGGCGAGTTATAATCTATTAAAAAAAGTAGTCGTGCGTAGTAAATTATACAACAGTCAAATATATTATGATTATCGTACATATATCAAATATTATTTCATTTATTGTTTAATGTATCTGAATTTACTAATGCAAACATATATTAATACAAGCATTATAAATCATAAAATAAAATTAATACGTTCACAAAATTATTATTATTTAAATTCATGAAACACTTCAAAAATAATCTAAAGCCTAAATAATAACATTTTTGAGGAATACCCATGACCACCGATAAGATAAAAATTAAATATGAGTAAAAAACTAAAAAATAAAATAAAATTATAAAAGTGTTGTATTTTTTAAAACAGCGTGCCTGCTGGAAGGTTAATTCTGAGATTGCTAATTTTTTCATTTTGCCAATCACGAGGTATCGAATAGATCCAATATTCTACCATAAACTTAAAAGTTAACAATCAGAACATCTCTAATCTTTTCAAAGGTGAAGTCAAACCTTCAATACTCCTCTCTCGCTCTGAAATAAAAACATACATCGTTGTAAAACCTATATATTATTATTTATCGTACCGCTCTGAATTTAAAATAGTAAAATCAGAAAACAAAACATAATATGATGTTGAGTATTTTATCATTGGCTTTTAATTTTTATTAAATATACACTTATAACTTTTGAACACACTGCAAGATGGTTTTCACTTAAAAAATAATAATAATAATAATAATTTACAATTGTATCTAGCTAATATTGATTTAAAAAATGACAAATAATATAATATAAATACTAAAATACATAATATTGCGACAAGATTTTTCTAGTAATATTTTAATGTTCCTGGACCGAAATCCACAGGACACGACTTTCAACCGTATAATATGTATATTATGCACATGGTACGTTATTTTTTATTCAACAGCAATGTGAAGAAAGTCTATTATTAACAATTAGTTATATTCTTTACACGTTGAACTACGACTGACACTGTTTTATATTATGATTGCGCATGTGAAAATGGCGTTGCATTTAATAATCTAAAATAGACGATGTGTGAAAAAGTTATGCTAGTAATGTGCGTCTCTGACCTTACTGTGTAACACCGTGGGTGGTTATGGTACGTCAGTTGCGTCGTTTTAAATTGAGAGTACAGCTGATGGCCGACGTAATATTTTTCTGGCTGCTTCGGCCATAAGAACTTTTACCTTTCACAGTAGCAGTCGTGGGAATGTGTTCCTCCATATTCGATCTGTTTTTCATTACTTTTGTACTTTTGTGGTGGCAGTTTTGTCGCTTACTCTAACATAATATACTTTTCGCTATTATGTATATTAATATTTACTATAAACAAATTAATTATTTTGATATTTTGTTTAATTTTGATCTCATGTACACTAAGAACGTATTCGTATTTTTTTTCATTAAGTCAAATAGCTATATTTACATGATAACTATTAATAACAGATAAGTAGTAATATTATTTAAAATTTTAGTATAATATTATTGCTATATAATACATTTTATAATTAGTAAATTAGTAATAAAAATATAATATAATACCTATTTCTTAAAAATATAGGTAGTTGACTAATATTATATAATTCGTATAGGTACTGAGAATCGCTTTTCATTTACAAAGAACTACTAAATTACGAGAAATAAAAACACTATTCTTTGATTTCATAATATATCGAATCATAATCGTTAAAAAACCATGAGTATCTCAATTTGACATATACCTTGTATAAATATGTAAAACATATAATACACTAAAAGTAGATTAGTAAAAAAACATAAAAATACATTCTTCACACATAATAGATAGATATTTGGGGATGAATCAAAGTGGCAGCGGGGTCGTGTACTAAAATGCCCTTGAACTCGATCCGAAGAAAGTCGAGATGTATGAGAATATAATATGGATATTTACAACTACATTACATAAAAAAATATCCTAATAATTACATTTTTAAACTACCGTTCCAATACCCAGGAAAAAAATGCCTGTATAATCGAATGTAATTAAATACCGTTATAAAATTGTTGGACACTCATCTGCAATGGCGTGATTAGAAAATGTTTATATGGAGAGGGAATGTTATACAGGTAAACTTATCAAATAATGTACCCAAATTAAAACGTTTGTTCATATTATTGAGATCCAATTACGGCCGAATACTTGAGATTTTTGTTTGGTCACTCTACAGTCTACACAGATTCTCAATAACCAGCATAATTGATCACGATTATTGCGTCGATATAATATTCTAAACGAACATTATATATATTAAGTATTTAATAATGTTTAAACAAAATAGTTGGTGTCTATTGATTGTGAATTTATCATGTATCGATGATTGAAAACAACAGTATAAAGTTAACTTCTGAAAATTATAAAACCATGGTTTTTTTTTAATTTTTTCTTATTTATTTAAAAAATTAACGTCATTCCCATAAAATCAATTATTATTTTTGGTAAAATGTTCAATTTAAGTCACAATAATATATGATATGATACTTTTCACATTTAATTTTAATAACTGATATCTCTGTTTATATGCTTGTAACTAAAAATATAGAAATACACCGACATCGTATATAGAAAAAACCATTATATAAAATGCTCACTTAACAAATTGTCTAGACATATTGTACAACATAAAAGGATGGAAAAAATAGTCGTTTAGGTATATGTATGTTACTTTAAGATAATATTATATACCTATTTTTGTATTTTCACGACTAACTGGTTTTATACTGCTCATTTTATAAACCCTTTTAATGGCATTTTGTATAAGTCACTGCAGACCATTGTATACCTATCCTTTACTCGACGACCATATAATAAGTTACAAAGATTAGCATAAAATAAGATTAATACTACCTGAACCATTATTTTATTTTTAATACATTACGTATATTAATATATATATATATATATATTTATATACGATTTGGAATAATAACATTATTGTTTCCATTGAATTGAAAGATTAGTCTGTTCGAATAATAAATCTTCACTGTAATTTTGTTTATATAGTCAATTTACATTTCGGAATTTCATTCGGAAAACATTTTGTATTCACCCAGTATGGTGGATTTGTTTTTCCTTTTATAGTCTCGTTTTTACAACTGAATGCAATTGTAAATAATATATAAAATATTATATGCTCTTTTAGTACGAAATTATTATGATATTATATTACAAGACGTGCGCATTTGGCGGTTCATTCAAAAACCATCTGGGATTTTTTGAAGAATCGACAAAGATTTTAAAAACGTGCAATAAAATATTTTACTACTGAAACCAACCCTCAAATGGGCGCTTGTAAGACACGTTGTCAAATAATATGGCTAAATAAATATGGCTTTAGGCATTTATTATACCTACTCCGAAGTCACACTTGTAACTTACATTAATATTAAACTGTATAATAAACCTATAGTAGCATTGAGAAATCAATTTTACTCCGATTCACAAATTACATATTATATCGAAAATAATAAAAATAAATAAAACGAGTAGGTTGGTTGATACGATTTACAATCGTTGCATGTCCCTATAATAATTTGAATACTTTATTAAAAATGCGCAGGTGTTGAGTATCTCTTCATCCGTCGATCTAGTTCAGGTGGACCTATTCAGGCGAACAGCCTGCTGCATCGTTCAAAGTTGAGCTGAGAGGATTTAAATTATTATGCTATACAAGTGCGTGGGAAAATCATAAATTAAACTGTTAAAATAATATTCGTATTATTTATGTCTTAATGTATAAAGTGTATAAAGAAAAACAAAACATATTTAGTGATAATAAATATAGTATGGATGGTTGAACGTTAAAGATCATAAACAACGTATCAGGTGGTACTTACCCTCTAAGTGAGTAATTTTAACATACTATATAATACAGGGGATTATGCATTTTTACCGAAGTTATGTGGAATACATAATATTAAATAAGTAGTCGATAAAAAAACCAAAAATGAATTTTCAATAAAATTTTATAGTCTTCCTTGAAATTTAATCAAATAACTAATAGTCAAGAATATAAAAAAAAAGTAAATACAATTTAGTATTCATGATAAATTACAATAATAAGTCTTAGTTTTGAGTCAATAACAATAGGAATAATATTTTATATTTTACACAAACACTATAAACACCTTACACTTGTCGCTATCCTATCTGCAGAGACCGTGGGAATAAACAGATTAGAATGTTATTATTATTAACAGATAAACGATAGGGTTTGCACCGAAAGCCTATCATAAATATAATATGATATATATACAGGTACCGTTAAGGCGTTAAAACACACAATAACACCATTGCACGTGAGTAGTATTATAAGTATAATAGCGGAGTTAAAGGTAATAATTATTTTTTAGTGGAAAAACGTCGTTTTCGATACGATTTTTTGTAATACCTACTTGAAAACCGTATAATCTGTTGTTGATATTAATCGGGTTGCACGTTACAGCCGGCTGTATACGTTAAAATATAATTTCAGAACTATTCCATCTATAGTTTAATGTCTCGCAAACGAATAATATAATAATACATAACATGCCTATAATGTCGGTGAGTTAACGGTGTAAAAAACAACAATGTCATTAAAGTCATTAGTACGGTTTGCGTATAATTAATTGTAGTGCAAAATTTTCAGCGAAGATACTTGCGAAATCGCTGAACCTGTACAAACCTATATCTGGTTAAGTATACCACCTACGGTCTCGGCCTGACGGTCTACAACTATCATAATATCGTAATACATTTTATGTCGCATCGTTATTAGCCAAAAAAAAACACGAATTTTTTTTTTTTTTTAAGCGTATTTTAAAATCGGCATATCGCTCTATTTTGAACTTTAGAAATAAATCAAACTTAAAATTTCCAGGAAAATAAGGATAGAGACAGAATATTCAGTGGAAGTAAAATAATAATTGTCATAGTTTTCTTACCCTGTTATTATTCTATTCAAAGAATAATTGAGTATTTCCATAAATCGTTACATAAATTATACTTATTTGAAACCTAAATCGTATTTTTTATTTTTAGAAAACGGATTTTACGATCACATCAATTTAGGTACTACATATTTGGCTATTTTTGTGGCATAAACGCATAATACTAAGAACACGTTTCTTGATTATTTTTTTAAAACATCACTATATGCTTTAAACCCAAGCACTAGTTATATTATTATATACGATTCTCGACGATTTCGGTCGGATTGAAGTGTATTTTGTTTTTTCCTCTCCCCGGGCGTACCCATACGGTCTATAACCGTAGATAGACAGACACCTCCTCGGGTTAACGAACAACGATGACAACGACGACGAAAAAAAACAACGACACACGCATTATAGTATAAGTACCTATACAACACTCACTCACACTCGATCGCCCGACGTACACACTTATTATTGCTATATATATATATATATATTAATACACAACAATATATAATTACACGTCCGGCGAATTTGTCGTAGGATTTTGATTTCACTCACAGACCACATTATCTTAGTACGTATATGTACACAAAGGTACCTATGTATGTATTTATATATATTATATATTATTATTATAGACGACGTCTGCGCAGACCGACGACGACCACGTCCTACTCTAAATTTGTCTCAATGATAATCGGTTTTATTTTTTCTTCTTCGCTGCAAGTCTATATATGAAAACAGCCCGAACAGATGGTTATCCTTATATGTGACGCGCGCGTCCATGTGGTCGGACGGAACACGCTACGCATGTAGGTACGTATATAGGCGGCGGGCGATTATTATTACTATTACGATCGTCACACACACACAAACACGTAATATTATTATAACACATAATATTATACGCGCCCGCCCGGAACAACTGCTCGGCGAAAACCGTATTTTTCGCGCCAATTCCTGCGATATCGGCACCGGACTTTGACCCTTCGAACTTTTCCAGCCCGGCCCAGGACCGGACCGAGAGCCCGGCAGGCGATTCGTCGCGTCAGGACCTCCGCACCCCGGTAGCGATCGCCATGTGTTCCGCCGCCGTCGCCGTCGTCACATGCTCCTCGCTATGTACCTAGGTAGAGGTACCTACCTATACCTGCCTAGCGCGCGCGCTCGCACGTTTCCTTGTTCGTAAGACTACAATTTATTATTATCTTTTTTCTTCTCTCTCTCTCTCCGTCTTTGGTCGAAGTCGTCCAGGTGGTGTGTAACCCATAATGGAAATCCAAGTCTCCCCGGCCGACACCGTGCCTCAGCCGAACGTATCCAAACTCGTTTAGCCGTCTCCGCTCCGTACTCGGACAGTCTGACACATCGCGTTCCAGTATAATATATAATATATAAGCATATGTACGTACAGTTATCATGATAAATAATATATCATATTGTATTTCACGTCAAATGACGTTGATTCGTCATCTTAGTCGCCGTCAGCGATCGTGTCTTTATGCCGATACATAATTGATAATAATATGTATGAGTATTGAGTACACTACGTCATATATGTGTAGCGTTAATATTTGATTTTGGGCTGAGACTCGGAAGTCGCTTCGTTTGCGATTTTATCACGCCCTCTCGGAGATGATTCAAATAAATAATAATATTGAATGTTTGAAGTTATTTTTTTTTATCACGTACATGACCAATCGATAACACGGGTCAAACCCCTAAAAGCCTACTCGGGTAATGGTCACCACTCACCCCCAAATTCCACAGCTAAACAGACAGATGTTTACTGACCATGGTCAGCTCTACACCATTGATGTTTCCAGCACCCTCCTCTCCCCAACCGTGGTGGCCAAAAGTTCAACACTTTCCATAATATCCAAAATCTGAGGAATTGAAGCTATGTTTGTTTTTAATGGCCTCGTCCATCTTCCACAACCTTAATTTCGTCTTCACTATCGGTGTTGTTGTCATCAACCTTTTTCATTCAATTTTGTGTATCTGTTTCAACTGGCTTTCACGGATCGTTCTACTGGATAGTATGTATCTTTAACATAACAGAATCGTTATAAATTTAGCTGATTAACATAATATTACAAACGGTTATATCGTATAAATTACCTAGTATTGATATTTTTTGGCAGTTCACGATAACGCGTCGATATACAATATATGAACGATAACTATGTTCGTTTCTAAGACTCATAATCGAAAGTATGATTTTTGATAATTAACAACTCATCAATGTCAGATAAAAAAATTATTTTTTTTTACTTTGTGTATTGTAAAGTAAATGTTCCAAACAGAACAGGTATTCTCTTGAAAATACTTAATTTCAATATTAAAATAGTAAAACACATAAAATAATATAGAAATAAAATCGAATAAATATAGGTTATATAGGCAATCATTTAGAAATATAAACAGCTCCCCCACAAATAAAAAAAATGAAAATGAAAATCTTTTCACAAAAAGTGATCTAGATAATTTAATTCACACAAATGTTTTGTTCAAATATACAGGTAAAGAGATGCTCTGCATTATTTTTATCTATATAAGCCTAACCTTATCTATAGGTGATGCACAAAACAGTATAGAAATGATAAAAAGTATCTATAAGAATTAAGAAGACATATAATAATAGAGGCTGCCAAAAAACAAAAAAATATATGCTCGTAGTTAATTGGCTTAGTGAAGCGGCTACAATTTAATTTTAAACATTTTACGGTGTTGGTTTTGTTCGACCGAAAAATTAAGAAATAATCCTCAAAGCGATGCCAGAAACTTTTGGATTTGGGTAAAAATACTGTGCCAGTTGGTTATAATAACGAAATATAACACGGAAAATATATGTATAATATATGATTTGAAATGCAAAATATTTCAAAACAGAACATTTTCAACTATTTATATAAGTTATTACCTGGGTCGAGATAAGAAACATGTGTAAATGCGCCATGCGGTATAGTTTAACTAACAATTAATGAGGCCTAGCCATCAAACAAATACCAAACATAGTTTTTATACATATTTATTATATTATGTAGATTGTATAGTCATAGTTACTACTCACTATACAGTATTCACTATTTTTATAATAATATATTTAACAATTATACTATAGTATATACCTACTTGGTGGTAGAAGTGTAAAACGGTTGAACGCATATCTACTCATCTATTTAAAAATAATATTTTTATAGATTGCAACTTTTTGGTAGCTCACATACTAAAAAGATGACACATTTTTCTTCTTCAAGCGCTATCAATAGGTACATTACATTCAACACCTCTATTATATCGACTTTTCATGTAAATAATAAAACAGTATTTTTTGTTTCGGGCTCTTA